>LPNX010201744.1:220035-236904 GCA_001517045.1 Pseudotsuga menziesii
ATTTAACTTACATATTATGAATGAATGTTGAGATGTTGAGAATGAATGTTAGTAAGTTTTGATAGGTGCAATCTAATGTTAGGAATGAAAGTGGTGAATGTTAGGAATGTTAGGAAGTTTTGATAGATGCAATCTAAAGATATGAAAGTTAGGAATGTTAAGAATGGAGTGGGGAATGTTAGGAATGAATGGTAGGAATGGGTGTGGGGAATGTTAGGAATGTTAAGAATGAATGTTAGGAAATGTTAGGAATGAGTGTGGGGAATGTTAGGAATGTTAAGAATGAATGTTAGGAAATGTTAAGAATGAATGTTAGGAAGTTTTGATATGTGCAATCTAATGTTAAGAATGAATGTGGGGAATGATAGGAATGCTAGGAATGTGCAATCCAATGTTAAGAATAAATGTGGGAAATGTTAGTAATGAATGTGGTGAAATGTTAGGAATGTTAGGAATGAATGTGGGGAATGTTAGGAATGTTAGGAAGTTTTGATAGGTGCAATCTAAAGATAGGAAAGTTAGGAATGTTTGATACACTAGAAATGTTAGAAATGTTAAGAATGTTAGGAAATGTTATGAATCCACTAGCTAGATTCATTACATCACAAAGATTTGATCCTATTATTTATGATATTGGAACTTGATCTCTTATCAAATAACAAATAGGAAATGTTTTACGTAGTTGTTCGTTATGTTTTCATAAACTTCTGTAGATTCAACATTTTCAGTGCAAATACGACAAAAACATGAATGCTTTCTACTGTCAAATGCAAACATGTTTGGAAGGCTTTTGTTTGAATAGAGTGAAGTTCTCTAGTTCCATGTATGGTGTTAGCATCGTATGATATTGATCTATCTATATCTTGGACCCCAACAAGACAAAAAAACCTACACAATAAATGATAAATAAAAAATGACAACTTTTAATGTTAGTGTACATATACTTCAATGTTAGTACATACATTTTTTAAAATTGACAATTAATATAAATTAAAAAAATTGTGTACATACCTGCACACATCTTTTGATTGTTGACTACAATCATGGCTTAGATGTGATTTACACCATTGGACCACCTCTGTAGTTGAATGTAATCATCTAGAAGAATGGTTCATTTTCCATTTTTGAAGTGCTCTTTTTACGCATGCTCCCACATCATCATGTTCACCTTTTCCATGTCCAGTTTCAAATAAATTTCAATGATGTTTAGTGTTCAGTGCTTTATGAAGTCGACATAACCAAAAAAATGATCGTGAAGATTTAAATTGTTCCGCACATCCATCAGACCATATCCAATGTTCATTGAATTTAACTTCACGCCTTTTTAGTGAATCATAAAAAAAATTCAATACAATGTTGAACAAAATGTGTATCGTGTGTACGATCATCACTGATATAAAAGTGATATTCTTTAATCACATCTAGATTTTCACACGTGCCTTCAATTCCATCAACATCCTATTGAGAATGTCTATATAGAACATGGACAAATATCGAAACTTGGTCAGAATGATAGTATTCACTTTGAATCTCTTTTTGTGCAGCAAATGTGTAGTTTTATGCAAAATCAACCACAGACAAAATTGTTCTGGTTGGAAAAATTACATGGGAATGTTTGAATTGAAGGTCTTGCCATCGTGCTCTATGTGAATGCTTGGTGTATTTATAAATTTCACTTTCAAATTTCATGAAAAAATATGTCACACATATTTTATCTTCCCACAAATCAATTCTTTTGGAATGTACATCACTAGAACTTGTAGAATAATTGTTGTATTCATATCTTCTCCAATCAACGGTTACATTTGAAAGTGACTAATCATTATCGATAGGGTATTTATTGTGGAATAAAACCAGATTTCCACAATGATGACAATATTTTCCATTGACACATTTCTTATTATAAAATACTTCATCGTGATTTCTCTCACATAGAGTTTGATATATGAATTCACATATTGTTGGCGAAGGTGGTGAATTTTTCCAAAACATTTTACCAAATTCAAGAAACGTGTCATAATATAATTGAAATTGCACATGATAATGAAAACAACATGTGTCACGTATAGTAATAGGTCTAACATACCATGGTTTTTGTTGCACAAATGTAGTGATTGACATATTAATTCCACGATGATCCTCCTTGAATTTATTGAACAATTGTACTTGTGTCATTTTCATTATATGTTTTGTACGTCTTTCATATACATTTCATGATACTCTTTGTCATATCACATCCCTTGAATTTGGTGAAACTTGAGCATGTGCCAACCAATATTTTTGTACAATATCTTTAACACCTTCTCCCATTCTATCTTTGTAAGGCTGTCTACAAATAATTGCCCAGCAAGCAAGTTCATCATTGTCATCTATTTGCATTCTAAATTTCCTATGTTTGTATAATGTCTTTCTTGAGGTTCCAACTGCTTGTTCTAGTTGTGTTGTCAAACGTTTTTGTCTAGTACTAGCTGAAACAATTGCTGTCTGAATTGCTCTACGTGTAGCACTGGTATCTTTCTTTCTGGATTTTCCAAATTTTTTTATTGCATCACATATATTTTCTATCACATTATGTTTCAGTTTCGACTCTTTTGTCGCCTTGTGAATACCCAATAATGACGTAGCATCTTCTAACTTTTTGGACACCAATAAACATCTCAAAATTTGCGCTTGTCCTACTATTGAACAATCCTTGAGAATCATCATAAATGTTTGTAGCACGATATAGTGCAACATGTATGGGTATTTTTTCTCCATATTTTTCACAATTAATGTCTTCTAATATTTCATCATCAATGGTGAAATTACCTATACATAAAGTTAAATTTAATTTAACATATGTCCAAAAATACAATTCATTATAAAAAATGAATTTGGAAAATACATGATATATACATACCAGGTCCAATTCCTGGATCTTGATTTTGATCTTCAATATTGACTTCATCAACATTAGCATGTAAATCACTATTTACATCTTCAACAATGGTCTCTTCAACTTCAATTTATTTTTCTTGTACCCTATTTTCAATTTCCATTTCATCAACAGTATCATGTAAATTTGTTCTTCTATCTTCAATAATTCTCTCTTCCGTTTCTGCAACCCTTTCTTTTTTGGCTCTATTTTTGAGTTTTTGATTTTTCCTATTAGCATCATCATCACGTTTACGATCACCCTTTTTTTTATGGTTTTTCTTATTGCCCATGATTGTTTAATCTCCTTTGGAAAAAACCCTTGGAAACAAATAAGAACACCTTGTAAAGAAATATTCTTTGTAAAACCATTGGAAAAAAAAACTTCTTTGAAAAAATACCTTCTTTGAAAAAACAATTTAGAAAAATATTGTGGAAAAAAAAAACTCCTTTGCAAAAATACTTTGCAAAAAAAACTCTTTGGAAAAACCCATTCCAAAGAAATAACCTACTTTGCAAAAATATCTTGGAAAAAAAAACTCTTTGAAAAAACCCCTTGCAAAGAAATAACTCCTTTGCAAAAATACCTTAGAATACAAAATCTTTTGCAAAAGTGCCTTGGAAAAAAACTCTTTGAATGTACCCCTTGGAAAGAAATAAGAAGAAAAATACATTTTTGCAAAAAAAACTCTTTGGAAAAACGTATTGCAGAGAAATAACCTACTTTGCAAAAATACCTGGAAAAAAAACCCTATGAACAAACCCCTTCCAAAGAAATAACTACGTTGCAAAAATACCTTAGAACACAAAATATTTGGCAAAAGTGCCTTGGGAAAAAACTCTTTAAATGTACCCCTTGGGAATAAATAAGAAGAAAAATACCTTGTAAAAAAACTCCTTTGCCAAAAGAAATCTCCTCTGAAAACCCCTTCAAAAATATTTTGATAAAAAATATGTGAAATGAAAATGTGCGAAAATAATGAGTCTATTTCGTTTTACTTATATGAATATAGATAACATAATTTTTTTTTTCAATCGATGAATTTTTTTTTGCGTTTGGTTTTTCGGCCGAACAACCTTTGTTGTAAATAACGGTTTCGTAACGGAAAAGTATTATTCGGCCGAACAGTTATTCGGCCGAATAATTGTTTAGCCAAATAATTATTCAACCGAATCACCTCTGAGACCTAAAACCTGTACAGTTTTCAGGTTTCTCCATTTTCGGAAGGTAAAACGGATGTCTTACACTACAAATCGATTGTCAGACTCGATACCATTAGTTTCATCATTGAATCTACTTTCCGTAGGTATAGATTTCTGTTAATTAACATGTGTTGAATTTCGTTTCATCTCTTTCAAAATGCGGTGAAGTGAAAAATATATAACTTTAAAAATACACCACCAAAAAAATTGAAACAAATATGGTGTCGTTAATTGGAGTGTGTACTTCAAAAGGGTATTCGTATATTTTTAAGTTTTATAGTCAAGTGAGAGAAAATTGTCGCAACCAAAAACATGTTGAAAATCGACAAGGTTTCCCCATTGATCGAATTCAAAAAAATATTATAATTAGTATATAGATCCGTTGGTTACAAACGTATAGTCATCCTCTAGTATATTGTGTGTAGATTGTCATATCATATGTTGTTTTTGCAAAACACAAGTTTAACATTGATTTTAGGGGTGCAACCAAACATGACTATTTTTTAGTCCTTTCATTTTATAAGGACACACTGTCAAACATTTGCCAAAATGACATATCAAATATCAATAAAAAAAAATTGAAAAATTATGAATAGAAAGCTAACATAATTCTCTAAAAGTTTTTTTTTTTACTTAAAAGTGAAATTCTAAACAAAAATATCGCTTTTGTTCGCCCAAAGTTGAAAAACATGAAAAAAACAGATTTATTTTCTCATAAGACCCCCCAAAATAGACACCCATCTTCATGGATTCACCCAGTACTTGTGTTTCTATACATCAAACACACTTGTGCATATATGACACTAACGCATCGATATTGACATAAATCATCTGGTATTGCGGCCAGAAACACCAACAAGAGAAAAAATCCAAAAATTTACAACCGGTGCATTTAAACTACTAAAGTGCAATGAAACACAACTGATTTGAAAGCATTTAAGTAGGGTAAATGGATAGTGGAGAACACCATATTGCAATATTTTTTTATTTTATTTTCAATTGTTGGTGCGATAGTTCTAAATAACAACACCGAGGTGTTCAAAATTTGGCCGCACTGTATTAGGGTTAAACAATACTGAAATCACGGATTAAATTAATATTTTATTTTTAACTTACATTTCCAATGCAGTCGATATCCCCAAAAGCACGGGGTCATTTGATGCTAGGGCACACCGTAAAGTGTTAAATAAAAAAATTAACTAAATAAAAAACCTATTATATTAATTTTTTATTTTTAATATCCATTGACAATGTGCTTGTTGTATATAAACATGTTGGTGCAGTATAGTTTTGAGAGCATTTCTCTTGGGTTAAAAAAATTAAATTTAAAAACTGCAGATTATATGAATTTTTCATTTTTATCTGTGCTGCGCTTGCGCTTCACAACAACACCGGTGTGACTGGTTGTTGAGCGCATCAAAACAGAGTTAAATAGAAAATTAGCAAATTGAAAATACCATTTTTACCATCTACGTAGTGCTTTTGATCCCCCTGATCATCGATGTCGTACCTTCCTTGTTCAGATGCTCTATCATCCATGCTCCATGTGGCTGCATTATTGGCCTCCACTGCTTGTGGTGTGGATTTTGAATTTTTCCAAATGGGGGGAGGGGGGATTTTGAAATTTGGTGTACATCGCTACCTTGTCTCCTCTACATGCAAGGGACCATGAAAACTCTTTGTGACTTCCTAATTTGAATATTTAGTGGATTAAAATTTAAAAAAAAACAACTATTTGTACAGAGCTAGTTCTTAAGCAACAATTAACTATGTTTCTAAACAAAACTGAAATTAAACCCAATGATTTAGAAAAAAAATCATTCACACAAAAAAGTTCAAAATGTAGTTTAGACCTTCAATTGGGTGATCCTTGGCAATTGTCCAGGTATTGATAATCTAGTTGGAGCTATACTGCTTATCAATACAGAGCTTCGTTGATTAAATGGATCAATCTTATGATTTTGAAAAATAAAATAATCCCAACTAGATTAAATGATACCTTCCAATTATTCTATTTGTAATTGGTATCGTCCAAGGACGGGTACTATTTATATCATGGGGGTGTATACCCTGCTCAATGATATAGTAGTATGTTTGCTATCAAATATCTTTGTCCAAGATCAAATAAAGTAACAATAAAATCTGAAATGGAAATTTCAAGGAAATGAATATAACTGGAAAAGAAAAAGCTATCATAAAGTCAACTACTGAAAAATCCCACAAGTTGCAAACTCGGATCAATAAATAAATTTTAACTCCTAGTAAATTCAAGATCTTCTCAAATGCATTTAATTAAAAATTCGTGTTCTTAAAATAAATACAACACTCTATAATGATGAACTCTGCAATAAACAAGATAATGGATTTTTAAACTACTATTTAAGTGATAACAGATGATCTTCATGGAGATGAATGTAAATAAATTATTTATGCATTCTTTGTATTCAATGGATGGCAGATTTGATTCTATTTTGAATTTACTTTCAACATTGGAAATTGGAAGTGGAAGATGAAGAATATAATGCTAATAGAACCAATTCTATGTTCATTAAGCATTGTTATATGAGGAATTGTGGAAGAATGATATAACTCTACAACCTTTTAAATAATTCAGATATGAGCATAACCGAGTTATTATTTTGTTAATGGTATATAATAGAAACATTATTTAAACTAATAAAACAAAACTTATACCATTAGATGATTTGGATGAGTCCTTGTAGCAACTTGAACGATGAAAGCATGGAAAACTAAATCTTATAATGATTGCAAGTAAATTATAAAATATGATGATCAGAATGTAACAAAGTAAGAATGTGATCAGAATGAAAAGATGAAAATATGGTGATTAGAATGTAACAAAGTACGAATGTGGTTTTTAAATAGGCAATTTACATCCCTTGAAACAAAGAATATGAGATGCAGTATAGTTAAGCCTTAATTTGAGAGCATTAGGATCATGAGTTTGAGAAAGACCTGAATGTGCAAACCCTATAATTCCTTTCTACAATAGGAGGAATGTAATGCTAGTGGAAATTATGTAAAACAAACATGAGGCGGCGATAATATGACTAAAAGAAAGATTATTTATACAATTGCTGAATTGAAAGAGATCTGTACAACAATGAATAATTAGTGTTGAGCATCTGATTAATCTCCAACTCATAAAACCAAATCAGATTTATAATTAAACCCTAATCTACTTAAATCTCAACCTAGTAACCACTGCTAAAACTAGATCAAATTTGAAAAATGGATCAACAACAAGAAATTCTCATTTATAAAAAATGAGTGATCTTGATTACAATGAATCATCTCACATAACAATGATTATCCTCCTCCCCTTATCCAAATGAGACTTATTTATACATCAGACCTCTGTTAGACATGACCAGATCGAATCCCCAAATGCAGGATTCGAATTTTACATTTTTAGACAAAATCCCACAATTGTGGAAGTTCGTGATTTTGGGAATATTTTCCTTATACCAAGCATATCTAGCTAAATTTTTCTCGTCTTACTCAATTTGTTGCTTTGTGAAAAAAAACCATGTCTTGAAATCTTTAGATTCACCTCCATATGCACAAAAATCAAGGCAGAATATGGTTGTTTGGAAAAATTGCTGTTAAAAATCCGAGTTTGACTAGAATGTTCAACATGCCTTGGAGCTTCACACGTGTGAGTTGAGTTCGATCCAATGAACATAAAACCATTCTAGATACTTATTTTACCAAATACGAGTGGCGGATTTTCATTTGGAACCTTACAACTATCTCAAACTACTCCAAAGTTTTGGAAAACATGTAAACACTGGGGAAAACTTGTAAACACTACGAAAAACTTCTAATCACTATGAAAAAATTGTGAACACTGAAACACTCCTGTGATTAGCTTTCTTTGATAAAATATCGATTATAATCATCTTTAATTCATTAAAAATTAAAGAAAATGACTATGAACTCACCACAAGGGTATGGAATGGCAATTTATGAGTTATTATGACAAAAGAAGTGACAAGGATAAAATGGATATTGACAAATGTTGATGATTGTGAAATAGTGATGACAAGTTGGTGGTCCAACAGTAGCATTGAACAGGAAAACACACCATCTGTTCCTGGTCTGACAACTCTTTATTCTTCGATAAGTAATCCTACCACCGGTTAATTGACCAGCTAGACAACAGACCCAAAAAGGACACCATAGAAGTGGTGTTTATATCTACAATGACCGATTTAGCTAGATCTCAGATAGTTTTCAGGGCATGGATACTACAATAGAGCTCAAGTTTTAATCTGGGTTTGAGTTTGTGTTTTAACAGAGTAGGAAACAATGTGCAGTCTTCGAAGGGTTCTAAGGGTTTGGAAAAGCTAGGGGGTGTGGATTTGGAACATGTGGATTTGAGGTGAATATCATAGCGTTAATGAATGTGTTAGCTTTGTGTTGGTCTTCTATGGGGACAATGGGTTATGAAAGCTAAGATCAAGTATGAGCAAGGTGGCCTCTAGTTAAGGGAATGCAAAATAAAATTGTTTATTAGAGGGTTTCCATGTGCCATAGTAGTGGAGATGAATAGGGGATTTTGATTGGAGGAATTTTGAAATTTTGGAAACAAGCATCAACTGCAAGATCAAAGCCAATGATTTGATCAAGAAAAAATGTTTTGAAAAAATGGGTTCTCTTGTCGAACCCTAAGTATTATTTCCTTGCTTGTTTTTACCCTTTCTCCCTTAAATTTTTTGTTCCCAAAATATTAATTAAAGATAAAAATAAATTGAAGGGGCAGATTTTAAAATTTAGTCTCTAACAAATGTCTCAAAACGACCCCCCATGTAGTCATGTAAGGGTTTGTTTCCTAGTTTTCTTTGTGTTTAATGATTTCAGTATGAGAAATCTTCACACACAAATAATAAAATCCTCCATCTCCTCTTCAATATTGTTCTATTAAAACACACACACACACTAGTAAGTGTTTTTATTTAGAATTTGTGGTGGACTGTGACCTATGAATGGACAACTAGTAGCTGATACATGGATAACTCGTAGCTGATGAATGAATAACCAACAATTCATGGTAGATAACTAGAATAATGTGACAGATAAAAAAAAGAATATAAAAAATAATTGATAGTTGATAAATGGATAACTTATAATTGATGCATGAATGCATGAATAACTTATAATGTGGTGTGGACTAGTAGTTGATCGCATGGATAAAGCATAAATTTCGTGGTACTTAACTTGCCGTCTTTCAACAACCATAAATTAGTGGTTATGCTAGTTTAAAATTTGGGTGGGATAGTGTCTATTTTTTTCCTAGAATGCAACAAAATGAGACTAGTCTATTGTTCTTCATTTTATGGTACTCGTTTCAAATTCCAAATAAACAATTATAAAAAAAAAATTTATAAAAAATATAAAAAATAAATACTAGCTATACATAAATAACTACTATTTAATGCATGAATAACTGGTGGTAGCTGAGGCATGAATAAATTGTGGCACTTAACTAATTACCCATTGACCTCAAATTTAGCTAAATAACTGAGCATATATATATATATATATATATATATATATATATATACAACTTTGTAAAGACAGCC
The DNA here is from genome assembly GCA_001517045.1 of Pseudotsuga menziesii. NCBI lineage: Eukaryota > Viridiplantae > Streptophyta > Pinopsida > Pinales > Pinaceae > Pseudotsuga > Pseudotsuga menziesii. Next base: position 229,758 of record LPNX010201744.1, read on the forward strand.
GAGGTAGGCTTAAATTTAAAAAAACAATCACCACTTCAACTTATCGTCACTTCCCAGCTTTGCGCAGAATTCAACACTATCCCGGCTTCAGTTGAGCATATAATATGTCTGGCTTTCTTAATTCACAGGTTGTTTCATTTCTTGCCACAAATTGACTAGCAAAAGCGGCGATTTACTAGTCTAGCTAACAATTTAGAAAAGTTAGCAGACAGCTACTAGAAGTCTATTCTCTGAAAAACGAACGGAATAAAGTCCAAGACAGGACAGCACTGAATATGTAGGTTTCATTTAGTCTCTTCTCCGTGATGCCATTTTTCAAGTTCAGTCCCTTTCACGCTTCCATGGAAGGAAGGAAAAAGTTTGAAATCATTGACAGAACGCCCTGTGCTCAATGATCGAAAGTCAAGTTTGTCATAGATACTATATTCATGATCACAATCAAGAAACGTTCTTTCACCTACCAACAACAAGCACTACCAAGAACCATGAAAAAGTAGATAATACAATCGGTTTTGTTGTCTGCGAATTTGACTTCTGAGCAATACAGAGCAGACCTATAGACAATCTAAACCAATGCAGAGTATTGGGAAAAATTGCAAACTAATGCATAAAGTGCCCGCGTGGCCGAGCATGAGTCAAGAACAGCCACATTCGATTGATTATTTTTTTTCTCTTGGTATTGTGTGAGGCATATTCTTGTCATTTTCATAAATTTGTTGAGAAGACAAAGTGGGAATAAACAATGATATTAGTAGGAGTGCATTCGTACTATGTTCTATTTTCAGTTGGTTGTAGATTATTTTCTCATGTTTTTTTTTTATCTTGAAGGTTGTGAGTGTTTGAAGTGTGGTTTTCGGTGGTTTGTTACTTTGTTAATTATTTTCATTTGTTAGACTTTTTTTTTATTAAAATAAATATGTTTGATTAAGTATTTATTGTCTAATGAGTTTGGGCTTTACCAAGAGTAAAGCTCATTCCAACCTTTACTTTAAGGTTGAGGATGGGAAACCAATGATACCATTGTTGTATGTAGATGATATGTTTGTGATGAGAATCTCATAGAAGAAATGAAGAAGAGGCTAGCCACCCAATTAGATCTAACATGAGTATGATGCACTATTTCTTAGGTCTTGAGGTGTGGAAAAGTCCATAGGGGATTTTCCTTAGCCACATAAAATATGCGGCCGAGATCTTGAAGAGGTTCGAGATGATGAATTGCAAGGCCATAGCTACATTGATGACATCAAAATTGAAGTTGACGTGTGATACTACTTCAGAGACAATTGATGCCACATTCTACAGGTAGATGATCAGTTCGTTGACGTAATTGACAGACATGAGGTTGGATATATGCTTTGCGATGAACACTTTGAGCTAGTACATCGTGGAGCTGAAATGTGTTCACATGATTGTGGCAAAGCATGTGTTGAGATATCTAAAGGGTACGATATAGAAAGAGCACTTCAGGGTGTTGCTTGAGTTTGGGGTCTGGCATGATTTCTTGGTTCAGCAAGAGGTAGACAAGTGTAGCACAAAGTACAGCCGAGGTAGAGTATATTGCAACTTGTTAAGCAAGATGTGATCTAGTGTGGCTTCAGAAGCTACTTGTGGGGTTGTTCGATGTCGAGTTAGAGACTACTTGTGTTTTCTGTTGCAACCAAAGTTGCTTGAAGTTGTTCGAGAAGCCAACGTTCCATGACAAGTTGAAGCACATTGAGATCTGATATCACTATATCCGAAAATATGGTGCAGAAAGGAGCAATGAATCTCTACTATATATTTTGAAGGATGAGCATATAGCCAATGTATTGACCAAGCCTCTGGAAAGAGTGAAGTTTGAGTACTTCATGGACAAGCTTGGAGTTGTCTAGATCGATGTCCATCGCAATAGGGAGTGATGAGTCCTTGCGGTCTTCACATCCAACATGAAAAAGGCTTGGCCCTGTGAAAGATGTATGAGACTTGAATCCAGTATTAAAAAGGACTAACACTATAGAGGTGTTACCCAGTATGAAAAAGGACTGGTCACTACACGGGTAGATCCTAGTATGGTTGGTCGTAACACTGAGAGAGTAGATCCTATCATGGTTGATTGCATCGTCGAGAGGGTAGATCCCAGCATGGTTGGTTGTATCACAGAGAGGGTATATCCCAACATAGATGGTCATATCACTGAGAGGTTAGATCCCAACATAGCTGGTTGTATCACTCATAGGGTAGATCCCAGCTAGGATGGTTGTCTCACCGAGACATGAGGGTAGATCCCAGCTAGGATAGTTGTCTCATTGAGACATGAGGGTAGATCCCAGTTGGTATGGTCATATAACCAAGACATGAGGGTAGCACCCAGCATTAAAAAAGGTTGGTGTAGCATCGAGATGAGAGGTACTCCCAACATGAAAAATGGATGGTTGTTGTATGAACTTCTTATGATGTATAGATTCGATAGATGTCACAAGTCAATGGCCCGAGTACCAAGTTGTAACAACAGTAATGATGTCTATAGATGATCTCCATAGTTGATATCCAACGATGATTTCTAGTGACAAGTGACAATATCTAGTGATTATGTCTAGGGGTGATGATCGTGATAGAAGAATACCTTCCTTTTTAAGAGGGAGTGTTGAAGAATGTAACTTCAGAAGATATTCTTATTGTACTTTTATTGTATTATTGGTGTACCTCCTTCAGGAGATGTTATTGATGTACTTGGTCATGTAAATGTACTTGAAAGAATCAATGTAACCCTTTCGTTGTAAGTCAGGTCAATAGTACCCACAAGAAATATTATATAAATGTTATTTTGAGTCTCCCTAGACAAGTCGTCCCTGTAAGAGTAACAAGTCTTTAGGTTATTTGGTCACTCACTTGATGAGTATATATAGAGAGGGAGCTCATATCATTTGGACACACTCTCAACTCAAGCAAGTGTTCAAGATAAAGAGAGAGGAGGCTCACTGGAGAGAATAAGTAGATGTTATTGCCTTTGGGTTGTATCTTATATTGGTTGACATTGCACTTGGTGACAAAATCTATACTAAAGAAGTTGTTGGGTTTTCTCCCTCGTGGTTTCCCAAAAGAAAATCTTTGTGTTCTTTTTTCTTATTGTTCTTGTCTTTCTCTCAGTGATCCTAATGTTATGGTTACGATGAAATAATGCTAAATGTTTAAAGATCTTGTATAACCATTAAAATTCTATGAGGACTCTCAATTATTTTCATTTTGTGATATTGCATTTGCATATAGCTGCTTGCACTTTTGATTTTGATGTTTGCTCCAGTTTTCCTTTAGCAACTTATAGCTAATGCATACTCCTAAGATCGATTTCCCTTTTCTACTTATTACAGTCACTTCTTACTACCTTAACTGAATAATACATTTTTCAAGAGAATTCACATCCTGCACATCCCCTTTTTTTTCCATAGGTATGTTCCATGCACTTCGAATGTAGTTGCATGCCCATGCGAAGCTCATCTTATCCAATGTACTATAGCAATATTTTATTCTTTTTTAATCTTTATAATATGAAAAAGACACTAAAAATCAAATATTCCAAAAAACAATGAGGTTGGGGGGGGAGATCTCAAATGTCTATTGATGTAATGGAATCAAGTCAAGATATACTTTAAAAATTGGTTTCTAGCTCAATTCATGCCACCAATATTGATTCTCTCAGCAAATTGGTTTCTAGTTTTTAGCCTTAGGTTTTAATCCTTGATCTCAAAGTTATTACTCCTCTAGTTGGTTACTCTTCCCAAGTCATATGGAGAATATGACAATGTCCCCTACATTGCAGATTTGTATCGTTGGTCCCTTTGTGTCAAAATATTGCCATGTCATTATTGTGTTATGTTCATTATTCAAGAATATATATTGTGTCAACCATTTTATAGTTTCCTTGAAATCATGTGTCAGTCATTCCCTGCTGTCAGTTTTTTCTCAGCATGTATCATTGAAATCATTGTTCGGAATCGTTCTTGTGTGGAAGTTCCCCATTGATTTCTCATAGGAGGGTTGTGTCTCATCAAGAATGACTCATCTGCTTTGAGGCATTAACCTAGAGTCATTAGTCGTTCATTGAGTATTTTCCCTTGATGTTCAGCATCAAGAAATCTATTCACATCTCGAAATTCATGATGTATCTTGGATTCCATTTTCATCATTGGGGAATTCCTCACCTATGTCAATAGATTTCATTATCTGTTGTTTCTTAAGGGGTGCATTTTGTGGTCCATTTACATCTTGTGCATGCAAAAGACATAGTTAGTGGTCTATCCTTCAAAACTTGTCCCAACCTTTTCCCAAGTGAAATCATTCCTTGGAATTTCCTCATGTTGGATGATTGAGGGTTTCTTAATCCCTCCCTTCCAATGGGTCTCTTCCCATCAACATCAACTCATCATGCTCTAGGAATGAGGTCTAAAGTTTTGGTAGTACCTTGGGGCTTGTAACCATTAGTGGTAGGTTCCCTCACTATTGGGTACTGGGGATATATCATTGTATCCTACTCAATAGATTCTATAAGTGTTTGAATCCAATACATGTATTAACATGTACTAGAATGTACTAGGTACCTTGATTCCCACTATCATTATTTGTGGGCCACTTCCCATTTGTTAACAATAACATTAATGACCAATAATAAGAAAAATATCCTCCATGTTCAATTTCAACTCATCTATTCACATGGGTAGGATTCGTACCTCTAATATGTTTGGATGGAAGACCTTGGGCCAACAGTAGCATCCTCACATTTTTCTATTTCCCAAGTTGCACAAGACTATACTACACCTCATATGACACTTGTACCATTGGAGAACCATTAATAGTCAACTGAACCACATATTGTTCTCTTGATGCATGATGATACATAGATTCATTGTGTATTCATTTGTGGCTATGATCTCCATATTGACATAGATCCATTGTGTATCTATTCATTTGTATTATCTTGCGACTGGTATGTATCCACTGTGTATCATGTTCATGGCCATAACCCACCTATATATATCACATGGATCCACTATGTATTCTTTCGTTCCCATTTTCACTACATTTACACATGTCATGGATCTATAGTGCATATTATTAGCATCCATGTTCTATCACTTTGAGCATGTATATGTGCATCCTAGGGAAAAAAATTATTTGACACCTATTTTTTGTTTCAGATACTTTGACAGAACTAAGAATCTTAGAATCTCAACCATGTCTCTCCACATTTCACTCCATATTTGGTTTTAATGTATTGTGTCCATCATGTCCGCTTCTAATCTCACGCATTAGGGGGCATTTGTTATAGCTCAAATAAGAACTTCTTCGTCCATGAAGACAATTAAAAAATATGACACTTAAAGTGCCATTGTATGTTCACAAAAATAACATTTATAGATGGAAGATCCTTTGATTTGATTCTTATTTTCTTTCCCTAATCATTAGAAGTGAAACCTCAACTCTTTCGTATTCATTCTGAAGATTCCAACCTAAAAAGAGAAAATTCACACCCTGCTAGTTCATTAGAAACGAATTCCCTGATAATTCACATCATACTATTCATTGGGCGAGGAACATTCACACCTTGGTAGTTCAAAATGAGAGAATGCATTAAAAATGATATTTCACCTCTGTCACACTGACGAGAAGCGAATCGTTCACATGTTTCCTATGAATTGAGCATGAATGCCCTAAAAAATCACAATAAATAAATAAAAACTCAAAAATGAGAGAAGTTAGGAAGTTATGTCAATTAACTTGCTTAGTTGTAACTCCTCCAACCACTTTGGAACCATCCTCAACTTCTTCCTTCAATCATAAAAATGTAATGGAATGGACCAAGAGAGGGAGACACCCAAGAAAATAAAGTCACATTGGAGAAATAACTCACTATCATTCCCACTTTTCCCTTCCTTCAATAACCATTGTTGTTAAAGTCATGTATCCCTGCATACTGAAATTGTTACCCTCAAGTAGTTTCTCCCTTTTATGTGTTCAGTGGATTGGAGTGGAAATATGGGAGTGCATGAATAATAGAGACTATAATATTACGGTTTGTTAAGGCTCCAAACTAGAGAAGAGGTATATCTTGTACTTGGTTTCATTATTTCAATAAAGATTTGTCATCTTTCAATTGACATAATTGAATTCAATTAGTAACCTTATGTTCTTTTCATTCTTAAATGCAGTAGTATACTTTACTTTTTTTCAAATTGGTTTAAGGAAGGTCGGTTCTATCTATTTTGAATCCTAGTTGAAGGTTGGGAAATGAAGAGCAGATTTGGAAAGAAGGAGTATCTTGGATAAACCATTGTAAAAAGGTGCACACACTTTCTTCTTCTCATATTTCATTAGTTAATATTAATAAATATCAATTTGTATGTACTCTTACTCATGTTCATATGAGTCTTTTTTTCCTGCCCATAGACCCTTATATGTTAGTCTCATTCTATTTAGTATGTTGGTGATCTATCTCCCTAATCATAAGAATAATTTTCGTAATTACCCTTAATATAGAAGATCAAAAGTCTCTCTTTATTTTATGTAGTGTAATTTAGAAGATAATCAACACTGCTAAAATAAGAATGAATTCTCATCATCTCCATTGTGAAACATGGCATTGGAAAATTACTATAACATCACTGGTTGAAAGAATTTACAATGATATTTGTGATACAAAGAGGGATAAAACTTGAATCCTATCTTCTCTTAGAATGTCCTACATAAACCCACATTATATATGAATTTCAAAATATTTGTTACAATACAGTTCCTTCCTCACCTTCTAACTCATTATAACAAAATGGCGATTTAGGAATACTCCTTTTCAATCGTTTAAAGTACAGAAATAAAATTCTAAAGAAAACAAAGTAACCATTTAATCTTTTTGTTAAAGTCCAATAAACCAAATTTGGTTTCGATAAACTTTAGTAACCATCCTACACATGTGATATAATTTAAAAATTATATATATATATATATATGTGTGTGTGTGTGTGTATATATATATATATATGTATATATATATATGTATATATATATATATATGTATATATATGTGTATATATATATGTATATATATATATATATGTATATATATGTGTATATATATATGTATATATATATATATATATGTATATATATGTATATATAT
>LPNX010201744.1:237387-253983 GCA_001517045.1 Pseudotsuga menziesii
AACTTCTTATAAATGGAGGACTCTACCAACTTTAGGCTTCACCCACAATTGTAACTTAAAGGAACGTACCAAATTCATCTTAAGCGTAGAAAGATACCTTTGGGATTCCTGTTAAGTGTGGGGAGAAGGGAAGGTGCTAGCATCGAGATTTCTATTAATTGAGAGAGGGAGGAGAGTTCTCCTTCAAAAAAATAAGAGAAGAGAAAAGTACTGAATTTGAGTTTTCTCTTATACGTGGGAAGAGGGGATTGTAATAATGTATATAATCATCTTAATTAAAAGTGGTGAGAATATCTTTCCATTTGAAAATAAATGTATATAATCATTTTAACTAAAAAGGTTAAGAATATTTTTTCATTAAAGGAAGAGGAAGGGGTCCAATTTTTATTAAGTACATGAAAGTAAGGATCTCCATCCAATTAAGAAGGAATTAATACATTTGTTTCCTCATAAGAGTGTGTGAGGATGATGATGTGATCCGAAAGGTACCACTTTTAAGATTTTTCTTAATTTGGAGAAGAGGGCAAAGGTATCAACTTCATACTTCTTCTTAAGTTTATAAAGTTTTGGAGAAACCCGTTCTAAAAATTGGAGAAGTGGAAATCATCATCCTCTTAAGAGTTCATGAAAGTAAGGAGATATGTATTTAATTTGAAAAACTAAGCCATTTGTTGTAAGTATATGAAAGTAAGGAGAATTTATTTTTATGAATGAATGTGTATCTTGGAAGATGTAATTATATATAAATATATATAATAGAAAAAGATATAAGAAATTGTATTTATAATATATATATATATATATATATATATATATATATATATATATATATATAACAAAGGATTATGTTATGTATCTATAAGCTTTGTGACGTTGGGAAACTACCTAGCTTACTTTTGGTAGCTTATATGAAGCATTCCCCTTTTTATGATATTAGAAATATGTTGGGAGTATTTCAAAAGTTTGATTTGAATGTTCCCTCTTTTTAGGGCTTGGAGAAGTTGTCTATTTTTATTAGACGATATTCCAAAAGCTCCTACATAAAGAGAATTTCTCCTAGATCTATGGTATGGCTTGGAGGAGCTTCCAAAATTGTTGTGACATCAAGAGAAATTATATAACCTTTGTGTCATGTGGGCTTGGAATCATTAAAAAGGTGTTGAAACATAATTAAATGATTAAAAAAGAGTGTCAAAAGTCAATTAAATCATTGTTGTTTTTTATGAAAAAAATCAAAATAATGAATTGAATCTAGCAATTATGACATGAATTAAAAGCGTTTAAATACTAATTATCTAGATACATTCATAGTCCAAATATAATATATTAAACAACTCTAATTCATTTCCTAAACAACTCAAATTCATTTCCTAAATGCTTATATCTAACCTACATTATTCATAAGGATTGGTAAAAACAAATTAGAATCATATACAATATCAAATCTAGAAATGACACAGATTTGTTTGCAAATTGAAATAATCCAATTCATTTATATGCCAAATAAGTATATACCAAATAAGTTGTAGTCACAAGCTATGAGGGTGAGCTAAATGGTCATGAACAAGACATGAGACCTCTTCTCCATGTCGGAGAGGTCATGGATGTGCCACTCTTTGATTCAGTAAGAATGAGGTGCTTAAATAATTTTTATATCTATAAATATATGCATTATAGATAATCCTTACATTTATAAAAATAGACATATATTAGTAAACTTAAATAATTAAATTTAATTAAATTTATAAAACATTTTTAATCATATATATATATATATATATATTTCTTACTTATAGAATTATACTTAATCATTTTAGAAACTTAAAAATAGTTAATTATTTATAATTAATTAGGAAATGATAAATTAAATATTACACAAACCCAATGTATTCATATCCAAATATAAAATACAACACAATTATAAACACATTTATAAGCATGGAATTTTTTATACATATTTTTAAAATCTCATATATAAGCATGGAATATTTCATACATATTTTTAAAATGTCAATTTTTAATATATAAATATGAAGTTTAATCTATAAATATTTTAAAACTATTTATAATTATTTAAATAATTTATAAATATTTTAAAATTGATATATAGTTTTAATATATAGATAAAATGTAATATAAATATTTTATTATTATTTTTTATTCTTTTCATATTTTTCAAAATTATTATAATTTTATTTTTCATAATAATATTTTAAATATTATTATAAATATCAAATTTATATAATAAAATGTTTTATTGTAAATATAATTATTTAGCAATTAGAGAAAAATTCTTACAATGTCTTTAATCAACTAAAATATTTTTCCTCGCTTTTCTTATCCTCATATTTTGTTTTGGGCCTAAAGGGTTGGATCTAAGTTAGGTGGGGTGTTATAGAACAAGAGGGGTTGTGGGCCTAAAGGGTTGGATCTAAGTTAGGCGGGGTGTTATAGAACAAGAGGGGCTGCATGGCAGCAAGTCCCTGCCCTATGGGAATTTGGTACACCTTGCTCATATGCTTTGTTTCCCTATGGGCATTTGGTACACCTTGCTCATATGCTTAACCTACCTACTAGGCTAGGTCAAGCCGGGATGGGTCGAGTCATCACTGAAGCTTTGGTAAGTACTCAGTGATTCATGTTAACTAGAAATATAACAATATGGTCATCCAAAATGCGTGGAAAAAGTTCTTATTTACCTTTTGCTCCTTTGTTTGGTACTGACTGCTCAAATTGAAGAGCTCCCATCTTCATAAGCCATTGAAGCCTTGTTTAAATGAGAGGAGGGGACGGAATTTAAGGAATATTTTATTGCAAATTGAAGAGCTCCCATCTTCATAAGCCATTCAAGCCTTGTTTAAATGAGAGGAGGGGACGAAATTTAAAGAATATTTTATTGCAATCGGCATAAGAACATAAGAATCTGCTATATGCATGGAAGGATTGTGGTATTGTTGAAATATTTAAATATTAAAGGTTTGGAGTATTATATGTGTTGGCCAAGATGTTGCCATTCTGTCAAACTTTGCAGCACAGTTATATTACACAGTATATTATACAATGAGTGATGTTCTGCAGTATGCTTGCTGGTCTCGTTGTTACACATTGTTACACTTACAGGAATCATTGTACATCAAAGCACATACAGACTCTCATACGAACTCTCGTATAGCATAGCACAGCCACGATACTATATACAGTCAGGATGGAGCATAGCAGGATGGAGCACAGATGTTACAAAGCACCAAAATGTTATACAACAGAATGTTACACATCCACAGTATTGTTCTCATTTAAAAGTCACAACTATATAGCTAAGCACACAAAGACTAATCAATGGCTATAATGAAATGAGAACAATGATCGAGATTGCAAAGCAACGGATCCGCTGCCACGTTTCATATATCGTACAGATGAGGTGTACTCTGTTGACATGTGGCATAGTTTGTACGGTATTGAAAAGCTCCGAAATGTTTAAAATTGTGGTTATATGGTAGAGTTAAATGAAAAGGGCTGAGCTCTCGTAGTCTAGTCATTCCATTGAAAAGTCAAAGAAACATCTCATCATCTAACGGTCCTCATTTGATCTGGGCTCTAATCCAACGGTACCTGAGTCTCATCTGGAACTTTTATAATATAAAGCCATGAAACTACAGAATGAAAAATAACCGAAATGATAATGATTCGTCTTCGTTCTACCTGTCTCTTGATTAGGGAACATGAAGAGTCTAGCACAGTATTGATTCGATGAGAAGCCAATGGGATCAGAGAATTAGAGAATGAGTATTCATGGAATGCAGAGAGTCAAACAAGCTGGGTATTCGAAGAGAGTCTGTAACCGTTTCTGTAATGAATGGAGAGAATGAGAATCGACTGAAATATATACATATTGTAGCAAGCAGACTTGGGTGAGCTAGCTGTTCAGTGAGGTAATTTTGAATATGAGAGATTGAGCACATTGCAGAAAAAGATTGAAGAGCTGGATACGATAATGAATAGAGATTAACAGTTGCAGAGTATGAAGAACAGAGGAGAATAATAGAAGATAGGTGCAGAAAAGTAAAGAAAGATGATGAATGGGTCCAGATGAGAAAGAATAGATGAATGATACAGTGACAGTCTCGGTGAGTTCTGTATATGCTTAGTCTTGTTGATAAACAGAGAAAAATGTACAGAGATAGAATTATAACATCCGTTATGAATATCTGTAACACTGTCTAATTCAGAATCATAATGTAAATGCTGATTTATAAAGCCTAGTCATAGACAGTGAGGGTTTGTAAGGGTTTGATTCATTCTGTAATTCAAAGAAAAATCAGGGTGGTGGGGTGGAGCAAGGGAAAACAGAGTTCTCTGGGGTGTTGTAGCATCCCTCTGGTTGTTGCCAGAAAATAGAAACAAGTTGGTGCTTGTATAATTGGAAGTTGGAGCTTCCAGAGGTAGCAGCCTCGTCTGGGTTGGAGCTCAGGAAAAATAAAAGAATGTAAAGAGGAGTTGGAGCTTACCTTTCATTCTTAAGAAGAAGAGTTTTTTTTGGGTTTCCTCGTGAAAACATTGTGTCTCGTGTTCATTGATGAGATTGAATGTTGACTGTTATTTAATTTGCTGCTATATGTTGAATGGTTTAAACATATGTCCATAATAAATCTGCAACATCCATTAAAAGGATGCATTTTGGCATGTAACTGATTCACCCCCCCCTCTCAGTTACTTTAATCCGTCCAACAATTGGTATCAGAGCCAGGTTGCTTCAAAACAGTTTAACCACTGGAATCTAGATCCTAAACAATGGACAAGAAATTAGAATTTACCAAACATGGACTGCCTCTATTTGATGGACATAATTATGCTTTTTGGAGTATAAGAATGAAATTGTTTCTATAGTCTCAAGGAGTTGATGTATGGCAAGCTTGTTTAAATACATATAATGTTCCAGCAACTATCCCAATAGATCCTATAAGTAGAAGACTCTATGAGAATAATTCAAAGGCTATGTATGGTATTCTAGGAGGCCTAGCAGCTTCAGAATTTGTTAAAGTAATGAACTGTACCTCAACAAAAGAAGTTTGGGACAAACTGAAAACAGTCTATGAAGGGGATGTTAAAGTTAAAAATGCCAAACTACAAACATATAGATCTCAATTTGAAAGTTTGAAAATGGAAGAATCTGGAGATATAGCCACTTATTTCCTTCGAATAGATGAAGTTGCCAATACCATGAGAGGGCTAGGACAAAAGATTGAAGATGATGCTATTGTACAAAAGGTCCTTAGATCTCTTCCTGCTAGATTTGATCCTAAGGTTTCTGCATTAGAAGAAAGAGCAGATTTAGATACCTTAGATATGGATACACTTCATGGAATACTGACTGCATATGAAATGAGAATTTCTGGTGAGACTTCTTCCAGGAAAGAAGCAGCATTCAAAGCAGCAAAGAAGGAGAAGAAGAAGAAAGAAGAAGAAGTGAGCCATTTTGAAAAATCAGAAGAAGATGAAGAAGAAGCAAATTTTATCAAGAGCTTTAAAAAAGGTACAGGGAAGTACAAAGGTAAGCTTCCTTTGAAATGTTTTGGATGTGGTAGAATAGGCCACTTTGCTTCCAAATATCCATATAGTAAGAACTCTGACAATGAGGAAGAAAGCAGTAAAAAGCCAAAGCAATACAAAAATAAATATAAGAAGTCTTTCAATAGACGTACTTTCAAGAAGAAGAGTTTATTTACCAAAGAAGAAAGTGATATATCTGATTCTGATGAAAGTGATGATTAGTCAGATGAGAATCTCTTTATGGCTTTGTAAAATCAGAAAGACCAGTCTGAAGAGGAAGAAGAAGGTGAAGTGGATTTGGAAGCAGAATTGGTAAGTACTCTATGTGATTTAAGAAGAGAAAGAAAATAATGTATACATCTTAAGAGAAATGTTAAAGAACTTGAGGATGAATTGAAAAAATCAAATGATTCATTTGAAAGTACTGAAGCAATGGTAATTGAATTAAAACTAAAACTGGAAGAAGCTAGAATCACTGAAGAATCTCTAAACAAATTAATTATTGAAAAAGATAAAGAGATTGAAAAACTGAAATTAGAAGTTGTCTTATTAAGGAAGAAGGTACAGGAAAGTAACATGAATCATAGTTCATCAATTCTAAATCAGATAATAGAAAGTCAGAGATCTATAAATGATAAATCTGGACATGGTTATAAGGCAGCAGTGATTAATGATTGTTCTAGTTCAAGTGTGAAAGAAACAGGTACAGAAAAGAAGAATGAGAAAGGAGCTGATAAGAATTCAGTGGTTGAGAAACATGAAGAAAAATCAAGACCAATTGTTCTAAGAAGGACACATGACAAGTATCAGAATAAGGTTAATGGCTATTGTTTTTTCTGTTACAATGATGGACACAAGGTTGCGTTTTGTACTAAATTTTCAAGAAAAATATATGAACATAATGGTTATGAGAAGTCTAGACATGGATATGGAAAAAGATAGGATGTGACAAGTCAAAACAGAAATAGTAATACTCATAACAGATTTGATACTTTAAACCATGAAACATAATGTTATAAGTGTCAAAATTTTGGCCATATTTCAAGAAATTTCCCTACCACCTTTCAGAAAGTTAGTGAACCCATCTATACTCATCAACAAACTCAAATCTGGAAAATGAAGACTGAAAATCTGAAAGCTGAAAAATGTAGCGTAGCCCTGCAAGCTGAACATAAAATCAAATGGATAATAGAAAGTGGATGCTCCAAACATATGACAGGAAGTAAACATTTATTTATCAAACTAGACAAAGGAAAAGAGGGGTCTGTCACATTTGGGAATGATCAGATAGCTAGAATAAATGGAAGAGGGACTGTATGTTTAAACATTAAGAAAAACTTGGCTGAAAATGTCCTGTTGATAGAAGATATGGAACACAACTTGCTGAGTGTTAGTCAAACATGTGATAAGGGACGCTACATGATATTTGATTCAAATGGATGTCAAATCAAAGATGTGAAAACAGATAAACTAATAGGTACAGCCACAAGAAATTCAAGCAATGTCTATATTCTAGATGAGAAAAAGAATGAATGTTATCTTAGTAATGAGAATGAAAGCTGGTTGTGGCACAAGAGACTAGGTCACATCAATTTTGATAATTTGATCAAGGTGAGTAAGAATGAAGCTGTAAGAGATTTACCATCTTTAAAGAATCTCTCAGGTTTAGTGTGCAAGCAATGCCAACATGGGAAACAAACAAGAGTCAGATTTAAAACAAAATAATACTCCACAACTAAATTGCTTGAGATAGTGCATACTGATATTTGTGGGCCCATGAGAACAAAAGGGATGAAAGGAGAAAAGTATTTCTTATTATTTGTGGATGATTACACTAGGATGACTTGGCTTTACTTATCGAAAAAGAAATCTGAAGCTTTTGACTGTTTTCAAATGTTTAAAGAATTTGTTGAGAATGAATGTGACAGGAAAATAAGGTGCCTGAGATCTGATAATGGAGGAGAGTACGTGTCAAATGAATTTAACAAATTCTGTGATGTGAACGGGATAAAGAGACATTTCTCTGTGACTGAAACACCCCAACATAATGGGGTAGTAGAGAGGAAAAACAGAACAATAGTAGAGATGGCTAGAACCATGCTCCATGAAGCAAAGTTGAGTAACATGCTTTGGCCTCAAGCTATTCACACAGCAGTTCACATTATGAATCGATGTCTGCTAAGAAATAACCATTCTGTCACGCCATATCAGATGTGGAAAGGAAGACCAGCCAGCGTTAAGCATTTCAGGATTTTTGGCTGTGAGTGTTATATCAAATGAGTAGATTCACATTTGGGAAAACTAGACTCTAAAACCGATGATGGAATATTAGTTGGCTACTCCTGTTCTAGAAAAGCATATAAATGTTATAATTTCAGACTGAGAAAGATCATTGAAGCAATAGACGGAACATTTGATGAATCTGCATTCTTAAAATCAAAGACTAAGCAAAAGGAGTTTCAGACTCATGATATATTTGATAAGCACAGGTCAGATGATGAAAAGGATGAAACAGAGGAGGTTAAGGCTGAAGACTGTGACAGATTTACATTTGATGATGAACAATACTTCAGTCCTTCAAACAGTACAATTCCAACAAAATATTCAAGTAGTTGAATATAGAAAAATCACCCTGAAGAATTGATTATTGGGGATATAAACTCAGGTGTCGAGACAAGAAGTAAAAGACAACAACCCATCCTTGAAAAGCAGGTATCACTTCTCTCTCTGACTGAACCGAAAAACGTGGATGAAGCTATCAAAGATGAACATTGGGTAAATTCTATGAAGGAAAAGCTTAGTCAAATCGAAAAGAATCATACCTGGGAACTAGTTCCTAGACCTGCAAACAAAAATGTAATAGGCGCTAAGTGGGTTTTCAGGAACAAACTGGATGATACAGGAAAAGTAACCATAAATAAAGAAAGACTAGTCTGCAAAGGTTATGCACAGGTAGAAGAGATTGATTACAGTGAAAAATTTGCCCCTGTTGATAGAATGGAAGCAATAAGGTTGATCTTAGCATATGCTAGCTCCAAACAAATTAAAGTCTACCAAATGGATGTGAAGTCAGCTTTTCTGAATGGTGATTTGGAAGAGGAAGTCTACATGGAGCAGCCAGAAGGATTTCATGTACAGGATGCATCACAGTTTGTTTACAGATTGAGGAAAGTGTTATATGGATTAAAGCAAGCACCTAGGGCATGGTACTCTAGACTAGATAACTACTTGATGCAGCAAGGATTCAAGAAAGGTCACACAAATAGTAACCTGTACATTAAAGAAGAGAATAACAGTCTGATTATTATAGAAGTTTATGTTGATGACATAATTTTTGGGAGTGACAATGATAGACTGAGCACAAAGTTTGCTGAAAGCATGCAGCAGGAATTCGAAATGTCTATGCTAGGAGAGATGAAATTCTTTCTTGGATTACAAATCAATCAATGTGACAGAGGTATCTCTATTTCTCAGACTAAATACATTAATAAAATGTTAAAGAAATTCAAAATGGAGGACTATAAGCCAATTGGTACACCTATGGTCACTGGATGTAAACTCAGTAAAGATGATAACTCTGGAGATGTAGACTAGACTATGTACAGATCCATGATTGGCAGTCTACTCTATGCTACAGAAACTAGACCAGACATTATGCATGCTGTTTGTCAGGTTGGAAGATTTCAAGCTTCACCTAAGAATGGTCACTTGTTGGCTGTAAAGAGGATTTTCAGATACTTAAAAGGAACAACAAATCATGGTTTATGGTATCCAACATGTAACTCTCTTGACTTATATGCATTTACAGATGCTGACTGGGCTGGATGTATTGATGACAGGAAAAGTACTAGTGGTGCTGCCTTGTTTCTTGGAGGTTGTTTGGTAAGCTGGTCCAGTAAGAAATAATCATCTGTTTCATTATCTACAGCTGAAGCTAAGTATATAGCAGCAGCAGGATGTTGTACTCAGATCCTTTGGATGAAGCAGATGTTGACGGATATGCACATACAGTATGATGATCCCATTCCCATTTTTTGTGATAATACAAGTGCAATAAGTATTTCAAAGAACCCAGTGATGCATTCAAAGACTAAACACATACCTATAAAGTATCATTTTCTGAGAGAGCAGGTACTGTCCAAGGTGATTAAGCTTGAATATGTTGGAACAAAAGATCAGCTTGCTGATATTTTCACTAAGCCCCTTCCCAAATATCAGTTTGAAACGCTTCGAGCTCAGCTGGGAGTTTGTCCACTATGAATATATTCTCATTCACATTACAGGTTGCCAAGTCCTTTATGGTTCCGATTTCTTGTTTGCATATGGTTACAGCTTCTGCTTTCTTGTTGTCTGGACACATTATGTATAGATTGAAACAGTGACAGGGGGAGTCATGCTCACAGGGGGAGCATTATTTCTCGTCTTTTCCATGGATGTCAAAAGGGGGAGAATGCTTTCAAAGTTTTCCATCATGTCAAAGGGGGAGTTTGTTGGCCAATATGTTGCCATTCTGTCAAACTTTGCAGCACAGTTATATTACACAGTGAGTGATGTTCCGCAGTATGCTTGTTGGTCTCGTTGTTACACATTGTTACACTTATAGGAATCATTGTACAGCAAAGCACACATAGCAGCACATACAGACTCTCATACGAACTCTCGTATAGCATAGCACAGCCACGATACTGTATACAGTCAGGATGGAGCACAGATGTTACAAAGCACCAAAATGTTATACAATAGAATGTTACACATCCACAGTATTGTTCTCATTTAAAAGTCACAACTATATAGCTAAGCACACGAAGACTAATCAATGGCTATAATGAAATGATCAAGATTGCAAAGCAACGGATCCACTGCCATGTTTCATATATCGTACAGATGAGGTGTACTCTGTTGACATGTGGCATAGTTTGTACGGTATTGAAAAGCTCCGAAATGTTTAAAATTGTGGTTATATGGTAGAGTTAAATGAAAAGGGCTGAGCTCTCGTAGTCTAGTCATTCCATTGAAAAGTCAAAGAAACATCTCATCATCTAACGGTCCTCATTTGATCTAGGCTCTAATCCAACGGTACTTGAGTCTCATCTGGAACTTTTATAATATAAAGCCATGAAACTACTTAATGAAAAATAACTGAAATGATAATGATTCGTCTTCGTTCTACCTGTCTCTTGATTAGGGAACATGAAGAGTCTAGCACAGTATTGATTCGATGAGAAGCCAATGGGATCAGAGAATTAGAGAATGACTATTTGTGGAATGCAGAGAGTCAGATAAGCTGGGTATTCGAAGAGAGTCCGTAACCGTTTCTGTAATGAACAGAGAGAATGAGAATCGATTGAAATATATACATATTGTAGCAAGCAGACTTGGGTGAGCTAGCTGTTCAGTGAGGTAATTTCGAATATGAGAGATTGAGCACATTGCAGAAAAAGATTGAAGAGCTGGATACAATAATGAATAGAGATTAACAGTTGCAGAGTATGAAGAACAGAGGAGAATAACAGAAGATAGGTGCAGAAAAGTAAAGAGAAGATGATGAACGGGTCCAGATGAGAAAGAATAGATGAATGATACAGTGACAGTCTCGGTGAGTTCGGTATATGCATAGTCTTGTTGATAAACAGAGAAAAATGTACAGAGATATAATTATAACATCTGTTATGAATATCTATAACACTGTCTAATTCAGAATCATAATGTAAATGCTGATTTATAAATCCTAGTCATAGACAGTGAGGGTTTGTAAGGGTTTGATTCATTTTGTAATTCAAAGAAAAATCAGGGTGGTAGGGTGGAGCAAGGGAAAACCGAGTTCTTTGGGGTGTTGTAGCATCCCTCTGGTTGTTGCCAGAAAATAGAAACAAATTGGTGCTTGTATAATTGGAAGTTGGAGCTTCCAGAGGTAGCAGCCTTGTCTGGGTTGGAGCTCAGGCAAAATAAAAGAATGTAAAGAGGAGTTGGAGCTTACTTTCATTCTTAAGAAGAAGAGTTTTTTTTGGGTTTCCTCGTGAAAACATTGTGTCTCGTGTTCGTTGATGAGATTGAATGTTGACTGTTATTTAATTTGCTGCTATATGTTGAATGGTTTAAACATATGTCCATAATAAATCTGAAACATCCATTAAAATGATGCATTTTGGTATGTAACTGATTCACCCCCCTCTCAGTTACTTTAATCCGTCCAACAATTGGACATCACATTAGTTCATTATTGCTTGCAAATTTCCTTTCTTAACCAACATGATAATGCATGAATTAAATTGAAATGACTTATATTCCAAGCAATGTATTTTACTTAGTCTATCAAATATTATGTTTGATAGGTGTCTTCGTAATGTTTAAAAAAACTTTATGTTTAATAGCAGTTTATGTATTATTAGTCAAATTTGTTATTAGATTTAATCATAAAATTTTTAAAAGAAGGCACTTAACATAGATTTTAATACAATCTATTAATGTATTAAGATGATTATTTTGATGGCAACACAAATCAGTTTAATATGATTTCACATATACATAATTGTTTTGTTGTGGTTAACATAACCATATTCCTCTAAATTTCAATTGGTTGTAGAAGATGGGGATTCATGATTCCATCAGATCCATTAGACATCAAAAAACCTGTTTGTTGCAATCATATAAACAAAGTATACTTGCCTCCTCGGAGATCGTTATGTATTTCAAGGGACATATGATATTTCAAGTGACATATGATATTTCTCCTCGGAGGCCACTTCGTAAGTTTTAAATTTGACAAACTAATGCATGGCTTATACTTTGATAAGCAATGAACATTATTTGAGACAAATACGGGTGTCCCTGCTTATGATGCACCCATCACATGTGCCACAATTTAAAAGGAAAATATACAATCATGACACATTTTAAATAGCATGGCTTTACGATGGTATGCATTAACTTGTAGTTATTGTCAAATTTGATGAGTATGAAACTTAGTTATTGTTTCGAGACTAACCGAGTGTAGTCGTGCAGAGTTTTCAGTATTAAAAAAAAAAGACCTGGAAGATAAGGAAGCGAACGGGCATTAGGGATACGTTTTCCACAGTTAGAGGAGTGAACTAGAGAGGAGGATCACAACGATCTGACAAAGAGCTATCCATTGAGCTGCAGAGCATTTAATGCTGTTGCAACAGGCCTGATGACCGCTGTTGCAGGCCTGTTGCAGCAGGCCTGATGACCCTTGGATCTTAAGCTGCTAGAGATCCAACGGTCATCAAGCTTGCTGTAGCAGCATTAAATGCTCTGCAGCTCAATGGATAGCTTTTGCCCAACTATCTCTGTAAAGAGATGCGCAGGCGCAGGTATCCTGCCATTTGTTACACAACTCTGTCTTGAACATCCCTTGGTTGTAAACTCCGTACTCCACGTCCTGTGAGTTGTCAACATCCTGACCAGTTGAAGACTGCAAACAAAAATGTCATTACAATTATGATTATTAGTTTCACACGCTGAATCTTTCCAATGAAAGTAAAAGAAGAGCAGAATCCCATTTATAATTATTACGACTGATCTTACAACAACGACAACGGGGCAATCTCTGAGGTTGTGGTGAGCCGAAGGCGATGGGGTTGGTGTGTAGAAATGACAGATGGCACTGTCCTGGACAGCTGCTGCGATCTCTTCACTCCCGGCGTATTACCACCGTTCAACTTCATGTTCAAGACGCATGCAGAGCGAATAGAAATGCTCTTCGGTAGACCGCGAGGGGTGGGATTGTTTCCAACAACTGTCATATCTAAATTGCTTCCATTCGAAGCTCATTTGGAGGTTAGATGATTCAATTTGTTGTTGAATATCAGATAATTTAACATTCACACGACTATGAATATCACATAATGTTAATTTTGCCATACTGTAGGAACTGGGTGATACATTTTTGGATTCCTTTTATGAGGTTTAGGGTACCCACGATTTTGAGACTAACCCAGTGTAGCAGTGCAGAGCTTAATGTGTTCCATCTGAAAATTCGATGCCCTGAGCATTGTAGTATTGGTGAGTTTGTTAGCAGCAACCATGCTTGGCAGGATCGCCATGTTGAAGAGCCCTCTCTTTGCCCATCTGTTGATTTCCATGCTTGTATCTCTTTCTCCGTTGAACATTGTTTACCTTTTGTTTGTCTAAAGGTGGGAGGCCATAGCGAGTTTGTTGGCAGCAACCATGCTTGGCAGGAACGCCAGGTTGAAAATCCCTCTCGTTGCCCATCTCTCTGGATCAAATATATTGGTAGGTTTTCACGATCTCTTCTTGTTATTAATTGCATAGCTATTAACATTATTATTATTATTTGAGTGGTTTGCACGAAAAAAATTGGTAGGTTTTCACGATCTCTTCTTGTTATTAATTGCATAGCTATTAACATTATTATTATTATTTGAGTGGTTTGCACGAAAAAAAAAATTGGAGACCACAAATTTGATAGGGATCACAACTTATCGTCCATAAACTAGCTCATCGAGTTTGGCTACACAAACTTTGGTCAATTCACCATGTCAATCTTCTGCAAATTTCCAATTACCGATCCTACAATTGCCTCTGATCATTATGTTTTTTTGTTAGTATGTTGGAATGAAAGATCCATTCAAATATTCTGTATATTCTAGACTTGATCTTTTCAAGTTACAACATTTTTATTTATTTAGTATAAGAATATAATACTCATTTAAAAGAAGGGAAGACATGAGCACCTTTAATCTCAGGCTAAATTTTTTGAAGTACAGTAGTAGTTTATGTTCTGTTCTCTGCTTCGTGGTTTTAAACTTCACAGAATTAATCATACCATCATCGTAGAATCTAGAAATTCGACCGAGACTTTCATCTTTGTTAAGTTTTTCCAGCATGCACATAAATAGAGGAAAGCCAACATTTAGTTTTAATAAATATCCATTTACTATCACTTGTAAGTTTTGCAATGCATTAACAATAACACGCTCATACGCAATGCCTCCACCAGACTTTTAAACTTACCCTCTTTAGCTGATCCAGGCCTCCAGTTGGAAGATCCAGGCCTCCAGTTGGGCTTCCATATAGAGGCCTGTAGAAATCATCGCAGTTATCCAAACTATAGAGAATTGAAGCGAAGTTAAGTTCTTTTCATTTGATGTACATCTAAAACCCTTTCGAGCTTTCAACAACACATAGAAAGGTCCTAATGAAATCTATATGTTGAATTGCGGATGCTTATGCATGTGAATTTACTTAGAAGTTAGAACGCATAGCAACAAATGAATTCCTCAGCATGTAGATATTTCCGAGTACCATATAACTCTATGACTGTCATAAGTGAGAGCAGGAGGTAACTTTTCTGTAATGCACAAAAAAATTCAAGAGAAATGTATACATCCAATAGTATACCTATTGTATGTGAGATCCTGCAGTATACCATGTAAGAGACTTAGAGTAATGGCTGCTGTAAAATGAACTGGATTTGAAATCCACTGTTAATGGATATACATACCTTTCCTTTATTATCTCAAGGAGGTGCAGGAGATTTATTGCTTAGCTGTCAGTATCGCACAAAATTCCTTTCCAGAAAGAGACCCGAGCAGAGTAATGAAGTGGAATTCAAATCCAGTGTTAATGGATATTCATACCTTTCCGTTATCATCTTGATTAATTGGGATCTTATGCCCACCAGACATGGTAGCTCAAAACTGTGCAGACCAAGATACAAATTTAGGAAATTCAACATTGGGACGCGCATGGATGTTCAGTGTTAAGAAAAACATACGATCGATTCAATGTTAACAAAAAAAACATAACAATCGATTACAATGTTACGAAATTGTTGTCTAAATATAGTAATGAAATGGAGGACTGTCGTTAATAGAAACGTCGTAAAAATAATAACCAGGAAGGAAGGCCATCTCACAAAATGCATTACCCGGTACTAAACTGACTTCACTACTTTGGAGAACTCAAAGACTCTTGCACGACGCTGGGCTACGCACTGAAAGATTCAAGCGTCCTTGCATGAAGAGGGACTTGGACCTGGCAACATGAAGAGGTACCTCAACTTTTCAAAGTTTGAGCCTGTTGAGCTTGAGCCTGCCTATAAAAGCTTCTCGCTTTTCCATCTGTCAAAAGAAAAGACACAAGAAACTTGCACTCCATCTGTCAAAAGGAAAGACACAAGACACTTGCACTGCATAGTGAACAACACCACTTGGCATTGGCGAAGGAGCTCTTTTGCAGCTAGCATGGTGAACCTCACCACGCATCTAGAAAGGACCTCGTTCCAAGTGTAGGAAAGGCCACCAGGTGGAACAGATCGTGCCAACACGTGCACTGTATGCAGTAAAGGAACCACTTACCAATTCAATGAAGTAAGTCATTTAAAAATATATATATATATATATATAAACTACAATACCTCATGCCCATCACAAAAAAATATATAAACTACAATACCTCATGCCCATCACAAATACATTATGGTAGTTAATGTTTAGAAGTAATGTTAACAGATTTCTAGCATTATTTCAAAATTGCTTTGCATTTGCTCATAGCTTAGATGGAAGGACGAAAAAGCATAGGAAAACTATGAAATTTTTGTCTTATTGCCTCCGGATAAGGCCAAATAAGAGCTCGAATCCATAGATAGGTGGATAAAACTGTTGTATTAAAATGTTCAAATGAAAACTTTGGATAAATTATTTTGATATGTGTGTCTTTTAATGGAAAAAACTACAAGGTGATTTCTATAGTCCTTGCTAGCCCGAGGGCGGGGACTAATAATGGGGTTTTAAAGGTACATTTTTCTTTGAGAAAATATGATTATTAATCTTTAAATTATTGAAAAAGTTACATTCAATTTAATGGTTAAGTTACAATATGGAACAAAGTTGGTTGAATGCAAAAGATTTAGGCTTGAATAGCGAAATAAATTACTCTAGGGAAGAAATAATTAAGTAATCAGAGAGAAACAAAGCATGCACAGTAGCATAGACTGAAGGTGAGCCTAACGCTCAACACAGCTTGATTATTCATAGGTAATAGTTACAGATATATAGGTTTAGAGAG
>LPNX010201744.1:261161-347176 GCA_001517045.1 Pseudotsuga menziesii
TCTTTGTTTCACTCGATTTTATTGGAGTAAAAATTTTCATTATAAAAATAGTCATATTATTATATAAATTATATAAAATCTTTAGAAATTGAAATATTTTTAGAATTGGTAAGCTTGGCCTACTTCTATATAAGTATGGATGTTAAAAATTTCCATGTTTTTTTCTTAATGGCTACTCTTATTAAAAAAAAGTGCGTTATTATACATGGAGTGAGTAAACTATAGACGGTTCTGTTGGATTTGCATAATTTTTGAGTGGTTGAACTAGTTTGAAAAGGAAAGGATTCAAATACCTAGTTTCCAACAACCCAAAACTACCATTTCATCAATTTCAACCTGATTTTGGAATGTGGGTGCAAACCTTCTAGAGACTAGCTTTAGGATTCTAGATTATTATTGTTGTACTCTAAAACTTAGGTGTCTTTTACTCAAATTAGATGATTTTTACATCAAAATTTTGAGAAAATCCGACAAAAAAATTCTGAAAACACTTTGGAAGATTACTTTTCTCAAAATTTCTCTAATACCATGCGAAATTTTATAAGCAAATCTAAAGACAAAGAAAATACTCACTTAGCTTCATAGAGATTCACAAGAAAATACAAAAGAAAAAATGTGCTAGAACACAAGATCGTTGGAACTCAATTGGAATACTCTCCATACATCTATTATGTGTACATTTACAATACATTCTCCAGAAAGAAATTCGTGAGCCTCTAAAGGCATTCGAAATCCAATCATTGGGCATGCTTAGTTTGGTATATTCCATCACTAGACATGAGATCTACTTGTAAATCCTAAGCATGGATAATTAACTGAGTGTAATTGATGGTAGGTAGACTAGAATGGCCCAAGAGAGAGTTAAGTGATCGTAATTGGTTGTAGAGTGATGGTAATTGGTTGTAGAGGGACGCATGAGACAGTTTAGTTGGTTGTCAATGGTCATTAGTGGAAACTATCATCCTAGAATGCCTTCCATGCATTCTAGTTATCCAATAGTAGGTCCTAAAATCATGGAATAGTGACTTAAGATGGCTTAAAATCATGCATGAAGGTCCATATACTCATAGAATCATGGAATAGGGTGCAAGTGTGGATAATGAGAGCAAAAGTGACAAGTACTATGCACTAGGAAAACAACTAACATGGTCTAAACA
Source organism: Pseudotsuga menziesii (assembly GCA_001517045.1). Lineage (NCBI taxonomy): Eukaryota > Viridiplantae > Streptophyta > Pinopsida > Pinales > Pinaceae > Pseudotsuga > Pseudotsuga menziesii. Next base: position 262,319 of record LPNX010201744.1, read on the forward strand.
CTAAAGAGAACAAATAATGATGCATGTTTGCATGAATACATGACTATAATATCTAGATGGGTAATATGCTCTAACACATACTCCACTTATTATATTATATAATTAAGATAAAAAATGATTAAATGTAATTATAAATAGTATAAATGATGTGTTTTTAATATGGAAATATGTTTAACCCAAGATGGAGAAATAAATATATGGTGTTTGATGTTTTTTCTCTCATATGTTTTCATTGTCCAGCATGTATCAAAATATGGTATATAGTTAGTGTATTTCTCTTGCAAAGATGGGTGCCATGCTCATTGATGGAATTTGTAGGAGATCTTGGTTTCAAGACTATGTGGAGATTTCTGAAGGGGCGAGACATGTTCATATGGAGTGTGCTATCATCTTTTAAGAAATTTCTGCCTCACTTTTGATAGAGATAAGCAAAGTATTCCTTGGTCATCTTTGCATTTTATTTTGGTTTCTAAAAGAACAACAATAGGATTTTGTGTGTTTTAGGTGATATAGTTTTTTTCTTTTCATGATACCTTCCAAACCTTCCTCAAGAAGATCTCTAGGAATCTTGCGATGTCCTATTTGGTATTGGAAGTGACAAGTGTATGTAATAACAAGTCCTAATATGTATGGTGAATCCTTGTGGTTTTGGCTAGCACACTAATGAAGGGAATGGAGAGATATAATTTAAGGTAAAGACAAGAAAAATGGAAGGAATGATGTGTAATGTGCATCATTGAATACCTTAATATGTATATGGAAAAAGAAGAGATTAAGCTAGAAGAATACATGAGAAATCAGTGAAATGTGATGAGCAACATTTCATAATGTATGTTTGGGTTTTCAAATGTCTCCACAAATTTTATAGAGAAAGTGTCGTTCAAGAAGACACCGTGCAAAATTGCCACATGTCTATGGAAATATAGTTATCTATGGTAGGAATGTGAGTTTTTCTCTTAATATATGTCAGTAAAGCAAATTGTGTTTTGGACTAGCTTAATAAAGCAATTTTGTTAAGTTTTTTTTGAACTTCTAAATTTTTTTGAAACTTTAAAAACACATTTTTAAATATATATATATGAGAAATTTTCAATTTTAAATATAAATATTTATATTTAGTTTTAATTTCTAATATAACACTTTTGAGTAGCATATATACTTTTAAATGAAATTTTTTATGTAATTTTAATATTTTATATTATATTATACTATTAAATGAAATATTTATATAGTTTTAATAGTTTATATCTACAATGTTAAATAACTAAATATTGACTAATTTACTTTGGGTTTAAATTATTGAAATATATATAAAAAATCAAATAAATCTAACTAAGAAACATTTTACCTTTATATATTCTTTTCAAATAATTTAAACCCAATAATAATAATAATAATAATAATATCATTCTATTTCTATCAAATTAGAAATTAGAGATTCGTGTACATACCTTGCCATACACAGTAATATAACCAATGTAATTCTATGAATTAATTTGTCTAAATGCTAATTCTATATAGTATTAACCATTAGAGTTCGATAAATTAGTTTGGCTAAATTCAAATTATAATTCATAACTGTGTATGTATGTTTATAGGTATTTAGATATTATCTTAGATTTTGGATTTGTTTGAGCAGATCAATAAGATTAACTCAAATGTAGTAAGTGTATAGTAAAGATTCATTTCATAGTCTTGGTATCTTGTTATGCTTAAATGCATTTTGATTAAGATTTAAATAAGCTTTAGTTAAAGAGTGATTAAAGAAAATGGTAAGAATTTGTTTTTGTTTTTTCATATCCTTTTTTGTTTTTTTGTTGTTTATTAAATAGCTATCTTCTTTTTTTTCAAAGGAAAAAATACCAGTCTTTGTTATTCAAATGAATCAAAAGACATCATTTTACATAACAGCATGTTTACTGCCGGATTCCATTGCCAACATCTTGACAAATACATAACAGCAGAAACATCAATACAAATCTGCTAGATGACTGTCCGATCTCAGAGCCACCATCAACAGCGATAAATGACAAACAATGCAGCAGATACAAGAAATTAAGTCTGATCTTAGCAGACTTTTCTCATCATCCCTGTTAAAACAGGTCAGATATACTGAAAATTCGAAGATAAAATTCAAACCTAACATATCAGAGCAGTACATGTTGGCAAGAGGGACTCAATCATAGAACAGAAAGAGATAATCAAATCATAACTATAACCATGCTGAAACAAAAGAGATATTCAGCTACTCTAAAAGAGATAAAGATTGCCTTGATTCACAATCATTCCATCCAAAGATTCTAAAAATGAAACAACTCCCAAATCCAATTTCAGTCCTAGTTTGGAGAGTGCATCTGCCAACGTGTTATGTTCACGATATGTATGTTTGAAGATCATCGGCGGGGCCTTTTGAAGCATAAGTCTTATATCGCAACACCAGTGCATCAGAGATGGAACATCAAGTGCAGAAATTCTGTTTAACCATGAGATAATAACCATTGAGTCCCCATATATCAGCTGAATAGGAATACCCATCAAAAAGCTAACTTTTAGAATTGCCCAGCAAGCCAGTAACTCTGCTCTAGTGTTAGAGCTTCTTCCACAACCCATGGAAAAGCTAAAGAAATGCATATCATTGATATAAATAAAAAAACCTGATCCTCCCATTTTTTCCGCAGCAGCACCATCAAAAAAGCCACAAGGAAAACATTTTATAGGTTTAGGTCCAATATTGCGGGCTTTGCAGATTTTCAAAGGCACAAGGTAAGTAATAATCAGCCCTTCAATTCTGGCGATCAAAGCAGGGATGGAAGGTTTCTTATATTAAAAAATGCAAAGATTACGGGTGAGCCAGATTCCCCAACAAATAAACAGTGGCAAGTAAAGGTAAGGGGTAGAACTCTCAAAATAGGTGAACCATCGGTCCAAGAAGGAGTGAACAGAGCTGAAACTAGGGAAAGAACAACTGAATTTTCTCTCAAAGAAAGTGTAAATACGGGAAGAAAAAGGACAGCAGAAAAAAAGGTGGTGGATATCTTCCATGTTTACTTCACAGAGGATACAACGACTAGGCCCATTTATACCTCTAGACTGCATCTGATCCCAGGTTAATATCTTCCCAAATATCAAAAGCCAGATAAAACATTTGATTTTCAGAGGGATAGGCAAAGACCACAATATTTTCAGTACCTGGTCATTTAATTCTGAGCAGCAGTGGGAGATTATACAGGAGTAACCTTTAGCAGTAGTTAATGGCCCAAAATATTTATTGTGAGACCAGATTAATATATCACTTTGATCAGAAAGCCTAATACGACCAAATTCCAGACCTCTTATATAATTATCCCATATGGATTTCCAATCACCTGTAAGATCAAGTTCTTCTGTAGAAAACCAATAACCTTTGGCATATGTAGTATAATTGCGAGCCTGGGCTAAGGAACAAATGCCAAAATCCTCTAGATAGTCTCTCAATCCTCTAGGAAGAAGGAAAGAGGAGCCCAGCCCCACAATAGGATCGGCCCCCAAGCAAATGGATTCACCATTACCAACTTGCCAAGTAGTACCTTTACCAATCCAGTTAATGGTAGCAATGAACCCCTTCCATATGATAGATGCATTATTAAAAATGAAGTTCTTTTCCCTGAGCCAAAGGTGAAAAGGCTTATTTTTCATATATTTTGTCGACATAAGGAGATTCCAAATGCCTTTGCTGTGAACAGCCAGCCAGAAAGATTTCATTCTCAAAGAAAAACTAAAGCTAGGTAGATGCTTTATTCCCCAACCACCATGGGAAGTAGGCCGAGCCAAAAGATGCCAATCCACAAGATGATATTTTTTGTTCTTAACAGAAGATCCCCACAAAAAGGAGAAAATCACTTTTCTGAGTTTATCTAGAATAGAGGAAGGAATCGGAACCAAAGACAACCGGTATACAGGTATGCTGGAAAGAACAGCACGAATAAGAACAAGTCTACCTCCCATAGAAAGTAGCCTGTTTGTCCAATGGGAAATTTTCTTTTCAAATTTCGAAACTATCCAAAGCCAATCTTTTACCATGTAACCATTTGGTTTCAAGAAATATCCCAAGTAATTAAAACCTTTCCGAAAATCATCAGACTTGTAAGGGAGGATACCAGAGATTCTTTGAAGAAGTACCTCATCTACACCTTTTTGTAGAAAACAAGATTTATTCCCGTTAATAGACATACCTGAGGCCTCACAGAAAATATCCAGTATGCCTTTGAAAGCCAGCCATTCTTCATAGGAACCCAGACCAAATAAAATCACATCATCTACAAATAATAGATGAGTGAGAGAAAGCTTAGTAGAGACTTTAATGCCTTTAACTTTCCCACTTCGTTTTGCCTCCTCAATAAAGAGACTGAGCCCTTCTATAACCAGAATGAACAATAAGGGGGATAGAGGACATCCCTGTCTTAAACCCCTCGAGGCAGGAAAGAATGAGGAAGAAGATCCATTTATAAGAATAGCAAAATTAGCTGATGAAATGCATCCCAGGATCCAATTAACTCCAATAAGGGGAACACCTATTTGAATAAGAAGAAGACGGATGAATGTCCAATTAACTCTGTCAAAGGCTTTAGATAAGTCCAATTTGAGGATGAGGGCACATTTATTTTTGGAATTGACAGAGTGCAGAACTTCCTGAGTAATAGCAATGGGGTCCTGGATAAGCCGATTCTTAAGAAAGCCAAATTGTTGGGGAGAGATGGAAGCATCCAGAAAGGGTTTAAGCCTCATAGCTGCAATTTTGGAAATAAGTTTATAGCAGAGATTACATAGGGAGATTGGACGGTAGTCAGCAAAGGAAATAGGCAGATCTGTCTTAGGGATAAGAGCTAAAAAGGTAGAATTGAGAGTAGGAGCCACTCTGCTCGAGGTTCTAGCTGTTTCCACCACTTTAACAAGTAGAGGACCCAATAGATCAAAAAAGAACGAGTAGAACTCAACTGGCCAACCATCCGGTCCAGGAGCCTTATCTTTTTTAAAGAGTTTAAGAGCCTTTTCCACTTCCATAATAGTAACAGGGTTTGTAAAGGAATCTTTATCTTCCAGGCTGATAAAAGCAGGAAAGAGACATATAACCTTCAGCTGAGATTCTAGATTTTTCAACTTGTCATATTTAAACATAGTCTTGAAATGTTGTATACCAAGGGCTTTTAGATTTTGATCATCAGAGACCCAGTTACCAAAATCATCTTTTAGACTCCAAATAGCATTATGGTTTTTTCGATCTGAAGCCACCGCATGAAAATACTTGGTATTTGCATCCCCTTTAAGCGCCCAGGTAATTCTGCTTTGTAGTCTTGCAGAAGAAATTTCATGATCAGTCAACTTTTTAAGAGCTGCTTTGAGAGAGCACAGCTGAAGATGTTGTTCTTGGTTTAATATAGCTGACTAAGAGGATTGCAGAAGAGAGATAATTTCCTCTTCCAAAGCATCTGATTTATCTTTCATTTTTAGTGCTGCAGATTTTGTCCAAACTTTAACCTTATCTTTTAAGGTTCGAAGTCTACAGGAGAGATCATTCATGGCATCCAAAGAGGGATCCTGCTGGATAAGAGGCCATTCAGAATGAACCATTTGTACAAATTCCTCATTTTCTAGCCAGGTATGATTGAACTTAAAAGAATAAGCACAAGGATTTTGTTGGTCTGTCCATTCCAAGACAATGGGAAAGTGATCAGAAATCCCACTTCGATGAGTCCAAGCTCTATACTTTGGCAGAGAGCTGATCAGCTGTTCCGACAACAAAAAACGATCTAGTCGTTTAGAAATACCATCTTCCCCAATCCTTCCATTCCTCCAAGTAGGTCCAGCACAGGAAGAGCAACATCCATTAAGTTATGATCAGAAAAAAGATTCGAAAAAAAGGAACCCAATGGATCTGGAAGGGATTTGGATCCCCAAATTTATGAAGCATTCAAAGTAAGATTAAGATCCCCTGCTAAGATGAGATTTGGCAGAGAAAGAAGACCTCCCGAAGCTGCAGCATTCCAGAAGGAATCACGATTAAGATATGGACCATAGCAGTTTAATATAGAGAGATTAAGGGAAGAGCCCTGGATCGAGGCTTTCAGCAAAATACCAGCAACAGTCTGAAAGGATTTGCACTTAATAATTTTTGGATTCCAACCAGAGAGAATACCTCCAGAAAGGCCCACAGAACTAAGAGCACAGAACTCCCAGCCTGGACAAAGTTTAGAAAAGGCATATAATGCAGGATATTGACCAGTCATGGTTTCTTGAAAAAGGACAACATCAGGAGAAAGAACAGACAACAAATGACGGAGGCTTTTTTGTTTGGCCAGACTCCCTAGGCCACGAACATTCAGTGAAAGAATGCACATTAAGAAACCGAAGAGTCAGGGGTCGAAGCTCTAAGGACCCGAGGAGAAGGTGAAGTAAGGGATCTCTTTGCTGCTTTTAATCTCTCAGATAGAGGAGTAAAGGGAGCCTGGACAGATTCAGTAGAATCTAGAGGGGGTTTAGTAGACTTTTTCTTCCGTCTAATAGTGACATTTTCAAAACGGATTGAGTCAAGAGGGAGAACCAAGGGGGAGAGGGGCGTCTTATCAGAAAAAATACTTAAATATTTTTTCAAAGAAGGATCAGAAAAGGAAGGGGAAGCTACGGGGCTAATAGGGGACGAACCAGTAGATAAAGGCCTGGTCTCGCCAGAAGAGGGAAGAGGGGGGAAGTCAGCCTCAAAAAACAGAGGAACTGGGGAGATGACAATCGGAGGGGTAGAAGAGGGGTCAGAACATAACGGGGCACCAAGGGTAGCTTCAGAGTGAGTTGGAGCTAAGGGAGGGCAAAAAGAAATAGCTGAAGGAGAAGACTCTTGATTCAAATCAATCAGAGGAGGATCCATCAGTTCGGGCATCCTAGGGGAAATACAGGAAGGAATAACATCAGATGGCAAAGTTGCTTTTCTGCTGCTGATCACTGAATCAATAATGTCCAGATCCACGTCTGACACCTCCCCATATAAAGAAATAGCATTATTCAGCTTACCAGAAGCAGGGACATTTTGGACTGGTGTAGAATCCATTGCTAGAGAAATAAAAGGGGAGTTTATAAAGGAATCATTCAAAGAACGCCGAACAGGCTCACGATGAAGAGTAGGACAGTCACGACGCAAATGGCCTGTCTCTCGACAAATACTGCATCTAAAAGGAATGCCTAGAAAATCCAAACGTTGTATGAACAAACGCTCATGACAGAGAATCTCAACTTCAGCTGGAAGGCCTTTGGTGATATCAATTTCAACCAATATTTTTGCCTTTATTTTATCATAGGAGTTCATGAAGTCATCCTCTAATGCCACAAACCTACCAATAGTATTCCCAACACCTTCCATAAGAGATCGATTCCATAGCGGGAGAGGAAGCCCTGGGAGAATTGCCCACAAATGACATTTTTCACTCTTTCTCTAGCAGGATCAAAATTAACATGCCAACAATCCAACACTAGAGAGCCATTACCCACTCGCCATAAATGGCTAAGTACATCAGTGGCATGTGACTCCTCTAAGAAAACAAAAACAATCCATCCCCAGACCAGTAAGCTGATAGTTGGTACATAGGTTAGAAATGGTTTCCAATATTCAGAAGCCCATGATAACCAGTCCTTTTTTTCCATGGAAACATATTCCAACCTACCAATTAAAGCTCGACGACTCAGAGCTTCCACCCTTTCCATATAAATATCCCTACCAACCACATAACGAAGTTTACCTTCCAATGTTTTGTAGGCCTTTGCCTTTCTACGCCTCTGAAAATGGGCAGGATCATGGGCCCCGCTAGGGTCGGGAATCCCATTATAGGTTTCCCCCATCAGAAATAGGGGCGAAGCTATCCAGAAGCAGTTCACAAGAAATAGAACAGAGGCTCAACAAATTGCAGAAAAAACCAAGATCAGGTCCTAGGTAAAAGAGCACTACAAAATAGGAGGGCTCAATAACATAACCAAGCAGAAAAAACTCTGATATCAGTTCCGGCACAGAAAAATATAAGAGTAGGACAGACAAACCCCCAATACCGAGAACAGTCTAGATAGCCAATACTTTCCACAACAGAACAGAAACTCAAAAAATGCATATAATCCACAACAGAACAGAGACTCAATATATGCAGATATCCAATATCAATCACCGGACAAATGTACAGCAAAAAAAGGGTTACGTATCATGTACCAAGTTGGAAATCTCTGTTCAATCCCAGCAAAGAAATGAAAACACCATATAAAATAGCAGGACAGCTAAGCCCATATAATTCACATACATCCAAGCAAAGTCGGGCCACCATAGATCAAAACTCCATCAATATCAAACCATCACCATAGCAACAGGGCGAAAGGGCTAATATTCAATATTCCACATAGCAAAACCTAGATATCGGAAACTAGTACAGAAAGGAGTAATCCGTACTCAGATATAATCAAATATAATCCAGAGAGCCAAGTAAAACACTTATCAATATCAGAAACCTAAACAGACAACACCTTAAATATAGGAACAAATATCAGACCGACGATGCCGAGTATATATAGATAATAAAATCAGATTCTAAATGTTATTATCAGAATCATACCGACTAGTTGCTGAAGTGAATTCATCAAATATAATGAGAAAATCTGATACCAATCACAGTAATATAAAGGAGCATCCACATCTGATATCGCATCAACACAGAAAGGGGCAACCCTAAAAAATCAGATACCAAATGAGCACAGAAAGGAGCATCCACAATAATCATGATACGTCCTATATCAAGCGGGCCGAGGAGATCTAGATGTTACCGGCAAAGTTGCTGAAATAAATTCATCAATATAATGAGAAAATCTGATACCATTCACAGCACATAACCATAATAAAAAATGACAGTCAAATCCCAAGACCAAATTAGCTCAGGCGCTTTAACAATCCATATCCATAGTCAAAGATCCCCAAAAATTAACACCAATAAACATAGGGCAAACCCACATAACAAGATCGAAATAGAAAATATAAACCCTCAGTTCAAGCCCATGGGCAAATCAGACCAGAAGCAACAACAGCATTTCTGAGTCAAACCCTAAATAGTCCGATCGTAACTGAGATGGCTACCCCAAGAGCCAGTGAAAACATATACCAGCCCATACCCAACTCGATCAACCAGAAGAAACCCCGGACAAAGTAAAAAGGAAACTCTCAGTCCACATCAATCCTTAGGGTTTCAGTCTGAGAGAAAAAACAAAGACAAACATAAAAATCAAACCCTGAAATTGCTGCATCCCAACAGACACTACCAAAACAGGACGGCCAATCCTCCGTGACAGAAAAATGAAAATTCCCACTTCTTTTAAACTGGTTGGTACTAGTCCTCAAAAGAGGATGGACTCCAGTTGTCGGGTGTAGCTAAAGGAGAAATCAAACAACCAGAAAAACCCAAGACAAAAACCACAAAGCGATGACGAAGGGTAGGGTTTGTCCAGGAAAAAATGGAACGCAGAAAGGAAGACTTCAACGACAAAGCCAAAAGGAAAAAAGGGTATGACTAGTTCCCTAAAACCCTACAAATGGAAGAATAAATACCTTTTCTACCTGGAGCCGAAACAAAAAAGAGCAGGAAATGAAATACCGGTTATGGTAATGTTCAGAACCACGAGGGAGCATAATCATGGCCATCCCTGCAGAAATATGAGGAAGCGCACTTCTGTCCACTGCGATAACCCTCGCCGAGCTGAAAAAACCTCCGCTCTCCCATCGCTCTTGAATGCGGCAGTATATCAAGAATGCTAAATCGAAGAATAATGCTGCTGAAACATATCCCAACTTTGCTTTGTCGCCGCGGGTTGTAAGTTTGTGGGCCGCCGGCTGTAAAAGACGCCCATCAACCTTGCCGCCTGCTGCAAGAAAAAGACCATCAACTCGGCCTTCAGTTGGAGACCATGAGCAAGCCGACCGCCAGCAGGAAGCACAACAAAACCCTCATCAACCTGTCGTTTTTTTCATCAGAATCGCTGCCCAATGCCCTCGCCGAACCCAAAATCATTAAATAGCTATCTTCACAAAACTAATTAATTAATTGAGCCTAACTTTAACTTTATTTGTGACTGTGCTAATATAATTTTGAGAAATTAAAGCTATCAATCAAATTTAAAAAAAGAAAAAAAGAAAAAAAATGCATAGGCCGAATATGTAGGTTTCAGTGTTACCCCCTTCACGCTGTGAAGGGGCGGTTTGAAATTATAGATAGTGCGGTCTGTGCTCAAGGGTCTAGAGTCCAGTTTGTACAACGTTTTTCACCCACCAACGCCAACCAGCCATAAAAAAATCGACACTTCAGCATGAAAAAGCAGAGAGAATACATTCTGTTTCGTAGTACAGGCCTTGACTTAGGAAGCCCATTGAATCTTCCCAACTAGTTTTGACGATTAATTTTCCAGCCATGGAAGATTGTTTATTTCAATACTATTGGTGTTGGTGAGCATTGAAAATAATGGAATACAGCATCAAACACATGGTACTTTTGATGGGGATCACCGGCCCCCAGCTGTGAAATCCCTTGAACAATGGATTGTCCAATCCATGTGGGATGAGGGTTGAGGCGGTGAAGGATATAGAGGAGTAGTTGCATTACCAGCTGTAAGTGAAATTGAAATCTTGATGTTGAGAAAAGTTTCAAGTAAAACCTGTTAGATCAAGTGTTGCTTAAAGCTTGCACATCCAAAAAAAGTTGGGCATAAGATTCTTCATGTAGTCTGGAGAAATAAAATTACAATTTTAACACTGAAAATCTTATTTTTAGCAGCAAATCATGTTGTCGGATTTCGGCCAAACTTGCCTGAAAAGATGCAAATGGTCTAGAGATTAGCCAACTCCGATGATAGCAACCCAACTGGATTCAAATTTAAAGCCTTCATTACTTGCCAGAATCCATTTTACCTTTCACACATTGGTGAAACTTATTTAACTATCAAAGTCCTCGAGTCCTCGCTTCTCTCTAGTCAAATGCGGGAGGGTCGTTGGATGCTCCCATAGGACGACCCTTTTACACTTTCTTCAAGAGAATCTAGAAAACCGATGGTTAAATAAGTTTGGCTTTCACACAAGGGCACAACAATTTTTTATATGCAAAATAAATTTAATTTTCCATCAAGACCATCCGTAATGAAATTGATAATTTTTTCGTAACTTTGCAATTGCAGGGATGCTTCAACTAAATGTAAATGCAAGAGCCTATCCTACTCTACCACATGCATCAACATTATTTTATCAATATTCATTTGTACCAAACACATAATTCTGAGAATTTGACTCGTGAGATTCACTTACTTTGTAATGTACCAATTAGATTTGATTGTACATTGATTAACCATTTCCAAGAATTGCAACAAATACAGTGAAAATGGAGGGGTCAATCTAGGCATTTTCAACTGAAATCAAGAGGATATTTCTAAAACTTTGAAAGGTAGGAGGGTTGCACTAGCTCAAGGATCCTTTGCACAATGTATTGGGACCATTTATGTCTTGAAATCAGCTATGTTGAAGTCTACTCCAAGGCTACTTGGGTACACCAACATATGCAAACTAAATCCTCAACTTGGCACTTCCTGAGAGAGAATGGAAAGGGGTTTTGACTTGGGGAGGATTGAAGTAGTCCAAATTACAATGACAAAACAGTTATGGTTCGGATATATAGGTTTAGGAATGATTTGGCATGGTTTGGAGATCATACAAGCAATAATGTCACTCGGTACTACACAACTACCTCCAATTTAGGGCTTCCCAAACACTAGATTAAGGTCACGAATTCTGATTTTAAGGCTTGGGATGGCTTCAGTAAGGTCTTAAGGACCTACAATGACTAACATCATCAAATTTGGACTCCCAGTTTTCTCTTTGTATCAGTTACAACAAAACTAGTTAATTTTCAATACAAAAATAACCAGCTTTCGAAAAGAAAAATACAAACAACCTCAAAGGCTCACGAAATCAGGATCAGACATATATCAGAGCTCACACATATTAATACAAATAGGATCAAGCTCCATCATAGATCTATAGCAACATTAAGAAGTGTTTATGATCCAAAACTTACAGAGAGCTCTCAACTTCAAGGATCCTTACAATATAGAAGCAAAATTCTTTAATGAGAGAATGATAGAAGAGATAGGAATGCTAGATCAGAAACAAAGGTGAAAGTTGAGCATCAAATAGCTCATGGGAGGCATCGAATCAACTGATATCTCTCACAGGGGGGTGAAACCATACTACTTCTCTATTCCTTGCTGAAACTCTTCACAAATCCACCTCAAACTTGTACAATTCTTTGCATCAATTCTGGAAGATTGTATACTTCATGAAGAGGGTTGGATCAGATACATAGATAAGAGTTCAAAGGCTGCATAATATCATGGAAGAAGGATGGAACAAAGTTTGCATTGGGGCACATAACCCAAGCTTGGTTGAGGCACATCACTCAACCTCTCAGAAGAAAATTTCTCAAGACAATAAGAAACATGACCAAAATATGTGAGAGTGGACGAACCTCCTTACTTTATAACTCATATTGCTTCTTGGGGAAGCTATCCTTGAATTAGATGCATTGAACCTAGACACTAGAACCCTCCTTAATTGAATTGGAAATAGTGTTCTTTTTTTCAATTTCCTTGCTTTCTTCTATTATTTGCTTTTACTGCTTTTAATTGCCTTTTTTCCTTCTTTTCACTTCCTTACTGATTTTCTTGCCACCTTCTTGCTTTTCTCTTCTTTCTCTACTTTTCTTTGTTTTTCCTATCTTTCCTACTTTCTTGTTTTTTTCTTTCTACTTTTGTCCTACTTTCTTTGAGCTTTCTCTTGTTTTCCTTATTTCTTATTTGGAAACACTACATGAAGTCATATAATACTCCATGCTCCCTCCTGGGCCCTCATTAAGCATTATCCACTCAAAAATATAAAAATTAATAATTAAATATGCACTTACACTATCCAATCTATATGCATTCTAAACATTTATTATGTCACTTGATCCTAATTAATTATTTATTCACCCATGGAACTAATGGGTTAGGAGAATGATTAAGGACCACTAGGGATGGTACATGGAACTCCATGGTGATATCAAAATGGGAACATGACAGACCTCCCCTCCCTAAATTTTTTATCCTCGCGCAACTTCAATCCATGGTGCTGCAAAATTTATTCATCTTCCCATGTTACATCCTCATTAAGGAACCCTTTCAGCTACAGAAGATACTTTTCAATGATTATATCTCTCCACATACTTTTCAATGATTATATCTCTCCACATGTGCATAATCCTTTTAGGAACACAAACCATGTCTCTCTCATCAATTAGAAGAAGATCCTTTGATATGGTCACTTGTTGCACAATTGTTTCCATGAAATAAGAGACATAAAGTTTAATGTATTCCTTGCCTCCCTTGGGAAGCCCCAACTCACAAGTAACCTTTTCAATCTTCTTATTAATTTTGCATGGACCATAGAGGATTGTCCTTAACTTTGCATCCCTTTTCTCATACAAAAGGGATTGCTTGTATGGCTGCAATCTTTGATGTGCCCAATCAACTAACTAGAAGCTTGGACCCCTCTTACTCTTGTCTTCAAACACCTGTTGTTGATTTTGACCTATTTGAAGAATGATTTGGAGTGCTTATTGCATTCCTTGGTACACTTGGATCCAAACCTTTGCTACTTTTCATTTCCATCTTCATAATTTTGATCCATATCTAGGTGTGAGTTTCATACCAATACCAAGGTTAGAATGAGAACATTCCATTGGACATGTGAGAAGAAATGTAGGAGCAAAATTTTCCCAACTCAATGAATTTCTTTATTCAATAAATAATGGCCACAAATTGCTCCATGTGTGTCTTGGCACCATCTTTATCACTTGCATGGCCAATATGCAATATTCCCATCATTCCAAATTTGTATTTGGACAACTTTGCATTTAAAGTTTTCTTTGCCAAAATGGTTAGCAAAGTTCCCAAATGGTGCATGAATTCTTTCCAAATCATGCTACAAGTCAAAAAATGATAAAAAGGAGCTAGTACATACTTACCAAGTTATTTTCCCAACACCTTGTTTATGCAAGATTGGGATGGAGGGGAAACCATAAATGCATCATCCATGCCAATCCTTATGCATGAGGATCACTAGTAGTTTTAATGGCCAAAATGAATTATCTCTTGTAAAATCTCTTCCTTCCTTCGATATTGAAGATAGCCAAAGTAGAGATCATCCTTGAGAAGTAACTTGTATTTATGCCATTCATCCCTTTCATTTACCCAAGGCACCATGGAGGAAAATGGAATCACATGAATATTTGTGATTCCAAGTTCAAGAAACTCTTTAATTGACCCTTCCCTTTCACCTTTGTATTTCTTGATATGTTTGCAAGGTTGAAGGATCTTTGGTTGTTCCTTAGTTTCCCTTATAGAGTTCCCAACTAGGAGCACATCATGGGCAACCCCCATATGTTCCTTCATGGAAACTAATTTTGGCACCCAATAGATAACTTCTTTCATTATCTCAAATTGTACAATTTGGATCAACCCTTTTTGAGGCTCATATGCAACATTTCCATTGGAAAACTATACTACTAAATGGCTTCCCCAAACAATTGAATATTTCAAAGAATTAAGAACATATTTAACTACTTTCTTGCATACATGATTAGCATTATAGATTTTAACTTTACTTACCAAAATTGGTTTCCAATCACTGGTATCTTTTTGTGTTATGAAATGAATCCAATTGTTGTTATCAATCTTGACCACACATCTTCTCCACAATGATTATTGTATAAACTTAGCCAATGCATGCTAGATGGTGATGCTGGCTATGTGTTTCACTCCTTGATCAGGTGTTCTACCCGGTGGAAGGTATTCAAGAACCTTCTCATTCTTCACAACAAATTTCATGCCATGAGACAACACTTCATTTGCTATGTCTTCCTTCCCCTAAAGTATGAATGTGTGTAGGAAGGGAACCATATTGCAGCCATAGATTCCTGGGCAGATGTTACAGAGAAAACTTCCTATGGCTTGGGGTGTACCACAATAGACAGAGAAACCGCAGAAATCAATCCCTTCCCCATATGCAAGAGAAATAAAAAATCTAACACTAAAGGATCTCGAAACATACCTTGTTCCGAATGGTTGTAGTAGATCCCCGTTGAGCTTTTTCCAATCCTGCTTGCGTTAGCAATTTACTCTCAACAACAATAAACAAGGCAAGCATGCTATATAATATAGTGTTAGGCCTACTCTAGCATATATAATTAATGATACATAAGGAATTAAACACATCCATGGATTCAATATTCATTTAAATGCACATCATTGGATAGGAAAAGATATTTCTATTAATAAAATCAGAGATTACATAAGTGACAACCTCTGTCGGCACATCTACGAACCGAAGAAACTGAGTCCTCCACCTGGGCCTCCACCACCTCAATCCTCCATCTCTCGATAGCAAGCTCACAAGCAAAGGCAAGATTGGGAAGAACACAAAGTGCTCCAAGGGACAAAGGGATGCAGACTCAATTATAAGCAAGCTACGACAACAATGGACTATAATTTTCTTGCTCTTCAATTCCTCTTCTTCAATGTATCCAAATGGTTCCTTATATAGTGCTTCAATGGGGTAATGGAAGGTCAAATACGACCAATATCGAGGCATATGGAAGGCCAAGAGACAAGTGATTTAGATCTACATCAAGGAAAACTCCAAAAACATTTGGCCTTTTGCACACATCCCGATGTACTCGGGTTTAGGGGTAATATCCGCGTATATACGCGAGAAAGGGTTTAAAAGTCACGTACAACAAATAGTGAGTGTTTTTAGGGATGATCTTGGAAACATCAAATGTACAAAAATAGTCCATGGGGTCCAAAGAGTCTATAGAGGGACAGGGAAGGCCATAAAAGTGTGATCAACCATGTGTGGTAAAATCAGATGTAAGAGATGCCCCCTAATGTGTGAGGTCAGAGGGGTAACATGATGGCCGAAATACATTATAAATCCATCCCAGAAGTGGAGTGATGAAGAACCAGGTGGAAGAACCATCCATCCAATAGTATAATACAATAATCAAACTTTGAACATGACTGCAAATACATATAGCAGTCCCCGATACATAAGAGTACAATGGCCATGAATAGGCATGATATACAAACTGTGACATGTGTGGTCATCGCCACGTACAATATACAATATATTAGAATCTCCATGATGAAGATATACAAAGGACCAAGATCTCCATGAAAGATGAAGATATACCATGGATAAAGATCTCCATAATGGCTGAAGATATCTGACATACACTAGAATCAAGTCACAAGAATTGAAATCTCATGAACACTGGCACGATCAAGGAGGTAGCATATAGGAAATGCCACCAATCTGGAAAGTATTCTACACACATCGCTACGAGTGCATGTCCTACTATGTGAATAGAGGTGTCGAGGTCGAGCATAGTAGTCCATCATCTGATTACCGGTCATTGATGTATACCATTAATAGACGCGAGATCACCTACTCATAATGAAAATGGAAATCAAGGTACTAGAATGCAATCTAACAAGTGCGAATAAATGTGTTGAGGTCAAACACTTGGAAGAATCCATTGATCATGGGACATTGATGTATTTCCAAAACTGTTGATGGTGAGAGAACCTACCACTGATGACTATAAGTCTCAAGGCACTCAAATGAATCTAGACTCCTATCCCAGAATAAATGAGACCCCAAACACAGTATTTTTCCCTCAATCCCAAGTCATGAAGTAAAATCTTGGTCCAGATATAAATTCTGCATATCAAAATCCAGCACCGCCCTTACCCTTTAATCAATGAGTGTTACCCTCTTCAGGACTCCTTTAATATTTTGGCAGTAAGCGGTGGCACTGCCTTTAACCCTTGTGCAAGGTTCGGTTCCGACCTGTCATCGCTCTGTCTTAGTGGGGAAGAAGCAGTGCCCTTGGTAAAAAGGTAAAAAAGAGAGGCCTCCACGAAGGTTCTCGAAGGAAGTATTCGTGGCTCCCTTAGGCCTACACCTGAGGACCACCTGGGATCGAGATCCATCCTTCTAGGATCTCCTATCCACCTCACCTAGGGGTTTTATCAACCATCCATATCCTCCCAAGGCCTATAAAAGCAGGCTCATATCCATGGTTGAGGGAGAGAGAAAGGTTATGCTGGTGCATTGTTATTCTGGCCTAGATCAGTAGGGTGAGCATAGGAGGAGAAAAGTTGGACCTATCGGGGACAAGATATTGGCATTCTGAAGGAGCTTATTGACACTAAGGCATAGGTTGTAAACTTATTCTTCTTTATTTAATGGTGCCACCTCCTGTAATCAGCAACCAGGAAGCGGTGCTCTTTCAAAACCACTCTGTCAGTGACCCTTTGGAAGCAGTGCCAGGTAGGATTTTCCATACTTGTTTTTTCAAAGTTTTTTGTAAAATTTTTGTGTGATTTTCTTTCAGTTATGAGTGTCTGGGTTTATTTGAAAGAGATATAAGTGTTTGAATTTCAAAATTTAATATGGTAAAAGGCTTATTTTTTTAAAATCAAAGAGCTAGGATAGACTCATCTTTTTATCTACTTGTATGCTTGGTTTTAAATTTTTTGAAAGGAGTGTTGTTTGAAAGCTTAGCATTAGTTAGATATCTATCTTATTGTTTGATAAATCTGAAAGGAAAAACTTGCTTGATTGTCTTTTTGTTTTCATTTTTTCATCGAATTAGTGAAGGACTTCTTTTCGCCCATTTTAAAAAAGAATAGTTTTTGTTGAGATCTAGTTATAATTCTGTTTGAAGACTAAATATTGGATCTCTGACCAACCTAATAAGCTTTCAGATCTCCATTTTTCTTCTTTCTGTTTACATGCTTGTCCCAATCAAAAGAAAAAATCAGTAGTTTTAAGTTAGATCTTTTTGATTTTGAACGAAAAATTGAAAAGTACTTAGTATACCTTTGAGTGTTTCTTGTCTTTCTTTTTATAGAAAAAGAGATCTCTCCTTATCTGTTTGCTTTCAAAAAACTAGTTTAGAAGTGTTTTGCTTGTTAAAATTCTTGGAAATTTTTTGTTTAGTTTGACTGCTTGGGAACATTTTGTTTTTGAAACAATATTGAAAAGAAAATTACACTCTCCTTCCCATAAATAGGCATATCTTGAATCGTAAAGTGAAAGAATTTGCATTTCATATTTGCATGGCTTTACATTTCTGTCAGAACTCCATGCATTCAACTAACCACTCAAGTTAAAATTAATGATAGTTGTAGGTCTAAAATTGTTTAGAAATTTGAAAGATAAGTTAGTGACGTGTTCCGACGTCGTAAAATGTACTGTCATTATTTTCCTGCATTGCAACCCGAGACTCGTGCGGTTCTTCCACGTACTATCGATATATCGAATGACCTTTCACGTACCCTTGAGGTATATAGAAAGGTACTTCACGTAATTGATTGTATATCGGAAGGCCCCTTGTGAATAGTTGTACATTAGACAACACTACTATGGATTTGAGCTCCTGCATACCTTTGGTATATCGAAAGACCCTACTAGGATTCCTTGTCCAACTGAGAAAAACCCTTTGGCCGGCTTGTTTGGAGAAATACACCGAGAACAACAGTCGAGGAGATTACTACACACGTATCTTGAGTATATCACGAGTTGCACCTTCTTGACAATCCTGGTGAGAGACCAACTATTTTGAGCTCATCCTATCACTTAAGTTTTCTTGTGACCTATAATTTGTGTAGAAGAAAGTTTTGTGTGATTTCCTTAGTTTTGAAACCCTAGGTTAGGTTTTTAGAGACCATACAATCTAGTTGAGTTTCCATTGAGACGATCCAAAAAAACATAGGGCTTACCACCTGACTTTTCACCTACTATAGGGGAGAGCCAAATGGAAGCCATATATCAAGGAGCTGCAATTGACTCCCATGTGGAAGGAAGTATAGTTGTAGAAAGCGGAGAACAATTCATTGCTTACATAAATTCCTTGGTCTTACAGCCTCCTGTGGCTGATACTTCCTTCCATTCTCCGAGGGAAGGTCGTACAGATAGTATTGCTGAAATTGAATATGGCCCTAATGATCCTTTTTGGAGAAATTCCATGGGTCAAGCCATTTCTGAATTCGGGGTCACTAGGCCTTCTTTTGAAAACCCTCCTCCAGGTGAGGATGAACATAGAAAAATCCAAGCTTCTCTTGAACGCACTCACAATTTTATAGAGAGAATGGAAAGAATTATTCCTTCACTTGTATCTTATAGAGAAACTATGTCTGCCCTTTTACCCTGTTTACCAGATCCATGGCCTTCTGTGTATCGTACACTTGCTGAGGTTTTAGGTCCTATTGAAGAAGTTCAATTTAGTGGTTTAGTTTCTCATAATCCAAGTCAAGCCTCCAACCCTACAGTTGTAAATCAAATATTTACATCTAGTCCTCCCATACCCTCTGCAACTGGGGGGAAATCCTTAGCTCAAATGGTGTCAGTACATTCTAACATCGGGGAGAAACCCCTGACGCAAGTTACGTTACATGTTAGTGGAGTTTCTACTAGTACTAGAGAGACTTCTGTTGTAGGACAACCTACAATGGTTGTTCCCCCTACCCATAACACCATGGTAAATCCTCCATCGATTTCAGGCCAACCCTTAGGGGTACATCCTGCAGTAAACCAACCTTCTTGGGGTTATTGTTACCCAGGAAATCAATTACCTGTAGCAAATGATAATTACCAACCTACATTTACAAGAACTATGTATCTTGGAATCCCGTACCCTAGAAACACGTTCACTTAGTGGGGGAAACCTAATTGGTATTACATGCCAACTATTGGAGGAATTCCTATTCTTACTACTGGAGGTGTCGGATGGCCACCTTATAGTGGCCCACCAGGTGGGGGCCCACTTAGTGGAGGCCCACCTGGCAGTGGTCCACCTTACGGAGGACCACCACCTAGAGGACCACCACCTAGAGGCCCACCTCCTGGGGGTCCACCTTCAAGAGGTCCACCACCTAGAGGTCCACCTTCTAGGGGACCACCATCTAGCAGACCATTGCATGGAGGTCGACCACCATCTGGAGGCCCACCACCTTCAGGTGGCCCTCCTCCTGGAGGCCCTTCCCCATCAGGAGGATCTTCTGCCTATCAACCAGATCAGTAGCCAATATATCAATCGTATTATGGTCCTACTGGTACTCATATGCCCTATTAATATTACCAGTATGTCGAACCTAATCGACATCTTTCGTTCCTAGCAACTTTGGACTTGCCCGATTTTTCTAAGTTGATTAATGATCCCATCCAACACAATCCTTCATGGCCTTCTATTCCAGTTAAATTACCATCGGACATTCCAGAGTTTGATGGGAAGCAGGGTGATGATCCCAAAAATCATGTCATGACTTTCCATCTATGGTGTTCTTCAAACTCCTTGATGGATGACTCTATTCGATTGAGACTCTTCCAACGTACTTTGACCGGTACGGTCGTGAAGTGGTATATTGAACTTCCACAACATTCATTTGTGGATTTTAGCGCATTGACAACTATTTTTCTTACACACTTTCAGCCACCCATTCGTTATGAAACGGGTACGGATATTTTGAATTCACTCCGTCAAAACACTTCCACACACATTTCAGATCATATCTATGAGTGGAGACAACGAAGAATACTTATTAAAGCTACCATCATGGACCAACTGTTAGCTGGTTGATTCACTAAATCCTTGTTTCCTCCTATCTCCCAAGATGTGGCTATGGGTGGTGTTGTTATTGAAGAGTAGGCTATTAGTCGCACTCAGTATCTAGACTTGGTATATTCCTGATCCAAAAATTTATATGACCTCATCCCTCAAGCTCCTTGTCTTAACACGGACCGTGCCAAGCCGCCTGCAGAAACTCCTGCTGATGGGGTTGTTGGTTCAATACAACCCTCGTCAGCAGTCAAATCTTCCAAGCAATCTACTGCTTATGCTACTACTCCTTCAAATCTTGTGGTTTTTGCTGAGGTAAATTCTATTCAAAGTACAAAAATCCCGAGAAATAAGAAAAAAGGAAAAG
Source organism: Pseudotsuga menziesii (assembly GCA_001517045.1). Classification (NCBI taxonomy): domain Eukaryota; kingdom Viridiplantae; phylum Streptophyta; class Pinopsida; order Pinales; family Pinaceae; genus Pseudotsuga; species Pseudotsuga menziesii. Next base: position 283,439 of record LPNX010201744.1, read on the forward strand.
GTAAAAATAAAAAAACCTGGGAACCAACAGGAGAATACCAAGACTGCAGCCACAAAGAACGATAACAAAGGGAAAAGAAAAGCTAAGTACCCTTGCTTTTATGTGTGGGTGATCACTTCATGAAAGAGTTTGCTCGTCACGAAGAGATCAGTAAAGTTTTGAAAAGTAACCCTACACCCACGGTACTTACCAATCCTTTCCCATCTCAACAAAAATTGATAGACCACATGTCTAATCAAGGGACCTCTAGTTCCATGGAAGAAATCAGGATGATGTTTGCAGATACCATCAATTTAACTACTCATAGTCATTCATATGACAAGCCTGCAGAGAAGAAGGACGAAAATGCATCTCCTGAGAAAATTCCCTCTACTAGTTCCCCTCCATCTTCGTCTAATGGTCCTCTCGTGATCGAGAAGCCTATTAATCTTTATTTTATTTTATGACCACCTATGGAAACCCTTGGGAAGTCTATATTTAATCCCAATTCCTGAGCTACACAATTTTATAATGTTGGTGAAGATTTAGCTCAGGCACCTTGTGCGATGTCTACCCTTGAGGTAAACCAAAGTTTTCCAACACAGCGTAAAAACCTGCTAACAGCTTTAGGGGCATTAGACCCAGATAATACCAACTTGATTCATTTTAATGTGGAGAACTACAATTCCATATTACCTCACAAGCGTGCATTTCAAATTGACTCTAGAGTATTTGGGAGAAAGGTCCTTCGGACTGTTCTGGATGAGGGAGCTTCGACTTCAACTTTGTCTATAGCCCGTTGGAGAGACATTGGTTCTCCTAAGCTTACCAAGTCTCCTACGACATTAAAAGCTTTCGATGGACTAGGTTTCTAGGCTCATGGTCTGTTACCAGGTCTTTCAGTTGAGATTGGAGGAAAAATTGTTTCCATTCAAGTGGAAGTGGTTGATGCCCCGTTGGATTACAACCTCTTATTAGGGAGAAACTCCTTTATGCTATGACTGCTGTTGCATCAACGGTTTTTCGAACTCTCCAGTTTCCTCACTTGGGAAAAATTGTGACTGTTGATCAACTCAAATTTTGTTCACTAGATGTTACCGCTCCCACCACAAATAATATCCCTATGCTAGGTCAATCCCCTCCTCCTTATTAGTTGATTGAGGTAGGTATGCTGAAAGATTCAACTCTTATGGGAATTTTTTCTTCATCCCCTCCTATTACGGAAGTGACAATAGTGAACATGATTTACACAACTGGTTATAGTGCCAAAGGAAAAGAAATTTTTGAGTCATCCTCTCTTGGCCCCTATGAAGCGATATATGATGTTGTCCAATCTTCCTCTGATGTCCAACCAGATGATGTTCATCTGATAGCTTCGGACCCTTACCATTTTCCTTACTGGTTAGAACCTTCTCTTCCCACTCTAGACTACCTCGACACACAGAATTTTTCGTCGGACGATTCCATCATGGAGATTATGAGTGTGAATGAATCCATATGGGAAGATCACCATCACCGATCTTCTTTTCTTCCCAATGCCAGTTCGGCAGATTTTAACCTTGTTTCTCCTATCAATACTGATATTGTCACCCATCCGCAAATCACTGTATTGTTTCAAAATACTGAATCCAAAGGAAATCTTTGCAACATAACTAAGATGAATCCAATAGAAATGTCAGTCAAGCCTGGAACCATTGAGCATGTTCACGTAGGGAAGAACTATTCAATGGAAGAAACTTAAGCATATAGAGCATTATTCAAAGAATTCCAAGATATTTTTGCCTGGAATTATGAAGAAATGCCTGGAATAGACCCGTCTATTGTGGTTCATGAAATTAAAACCTATCCCACAGCCAAACCTGTTAGGCATAAATTACATCAAGTCCATCCCCGGAAGGCCATGACTATTAAAGCCGAAGTAGAAAAACTTCTAAAGTCATGGTTTATTTATCATGTACCACTAACAGAATGGGTACCTAACATTGTCCCTGTGAACAAAAAGCAGGGCACCATTAGAGTTTGTATCGATTTTTGAGACCTGAACAAAGATTTTCCTAAAGAAAACTTTCCAACTCCACATATCGACCAGATTATCGAAAACTGTGCTGGAAGTGTTATCGTTTCATTCATGGATGGCTTTTCTGGCTACAATCAGATTGGGATATTACCCATCGATCAACACAAAATGACATTTATATGCCCACGGGGAACCTTTTCCTATAGGAAGTTACCTTTTGGCCTCAATAATGTCGGAGCTACCTTCCAGAGTGCCATGTCTTATGTGTTTTATGATATTAGGAACATTGTGGAACCGTACCTTGACGATCTCCCAGCTCATTCACAACAACGAGGAGACCACCCTGGGCATCTTAGGGAAATTTTCCTGAGATGTCCTCATTATAACATACGGCTCAATCCACACAAATGTTTTTTTTGTGTTGAGACGAGATGTCTTCTTGTCTTTGTGGTTTCTAAGGATGGCATCCGAATTGATCCATTGAAGATTGTTGCTATATTGGCCCTACCTACCCCAACAAACATTGTTGAGCTCCAAAGTTTGCAAGGGAAGGAAAAATTTCTTGGCCGTTTCGTTTGCAATTTTGATGAGAAAATACACGGTTATATGTCTCCTGAAGAAAGGTACTCCATTCTTCTGGGATGACCAGGCCTAGCGAGCCTTTGATAATCTTAAGCATGCTCTGACTCATTCACCCGTGATACACCCCCCGAATTATTCAAAGGAATTTCTCTTGTATGTTACTGCCTCCACTACTAGCATTGGAATGGTTTTAGCGTAGGAAGATCCCAACGGTTAGGAACACGTGATATATTATGCCAGTAAGAATCTCATTCATTCCGAAACCCGATAGTCACATGTGGAGAAGTTAGCATTAGCTACAGTCATTGTTGTTCTGAAATTTTGTCATTACATCTTACTTCGCACTACCATGGTACTTGCATATAAAAACCCTGTGTACTACATCCTGACTCATCAGGTGCTAGGGGGAAAATATTCCCATTGGATTGCCATCCTACAAGAATTCGACCTTGAGTTTTCCAAGGCCACTTCAAAGAAATCCTTGGCCTTTCCTGAGCTGATGTGTGACCTTCCGTGTTCTTTGATGGATACTGAGCCCAACGATTCATTTCCAGATGAATTCATTTTCTTGATAAGAAAAACCGACCCATGGTATGGAGATTTAATCATTTATCTCCAAACTCAAAAATTTCATCCCAATATATCCCGTGATGATCATCGCCATATCCGTCACTACGCAAAGTACTACATCATCTTAAATGATACATTGTATAGACTGGGAATAGAATCCATTCTCCGACGATGCCTTACACATGAAGAGGTTGAAAAGGTCCTTAATGATTACCACTTTGGAGCGTATGGCAATCATCTTTTTGGGATGGCTACGACCCAGAAAATCCTCCATGCAGGCTATTTCTAAACTTTAATCTTCAAATATTGTCATGAGGCTATTAAAACATGCCCACCCTGCCAACATTTCTATCCAAAAAAGCACACCCACCCTGCTTCTTTACACCCCCTCATTGTGGTTGACCCTTTTGCCAAATGCGGTATTAACTTTATGCATTGTGAGCCTACCTCAGCCGGGGGGCATGGTTACATCATCATAGCCACTGATTATTTCACAAAATGGGCTGAGGAAATGCCTACATATGCAGAGGATGGTAAGACCACCGCCCTCTTTTTATTTAATCAAGTGATAGCTAGGTTTGGAGTCCCACAGTCTATAGTCACTGGCCATGGATCGCATTTTTAGAATCAGATGATGACTGAGTTAAGTACTAAGCTGGGTTTTCGCCATTAAAACTCAACTCCCTACTATTTGCAAGCTAATGGTTAGGTTGAGGCCATTAACAAAGTTTTAAAAACTATGTTGCGAATGATGATTGGAGATCATAAATCCCATTGGCACCTAAGTCTCTTTTTTGTTCTTTGGGCTTACAAGACTTCAGTAAAAACAACGACTGGTTTCACACCTCTCCAGTTAGTTTACGAACTAGAAGTTGTCCTTCCTATCCAATGCCAGATTCTGTCACTAAAACTTGCGGTAGAAATTCTGCCAAACACTTCCACCAAGGAAGAAATATTTCTATACTTGACTAATCTTGACGAAACTAGAAGAGATGTTGCCTTGGCTAATGAGGCACATAAGAAACACGTTAAGGCACAGTATGATAAATCTGTTCAGCTTCATGTTTTCAACGAAGGTGACCTAGTTCTGACCTACGATCAGAGACACGATAAACTACGTAAAGGGAAGTTCAAGTAAATTTGGTATGGTCCCTTTATCATTAGCAAAGTTTTAGAGAAAGGGGATTACAAGCTCGTGGATTATGACGGGATACCCTTCGAGCAACCTTGCAATGGGTTGTAGCTGAAGAGGTACTATTCTTAAATCATTTTTGTATGGTACCTTATATATATGTATATTTTTGGATTTCAGTGTTGTGTCTTGATTCAGTATGGTTTTGAGTTTAGTGTCCAAATTGTTTATACCATGTTTTGGTTATGCAGATCGGATGGATTTTTATGGCTTCGATGATGGTGCTTGCCGTCATACCCTGAACCTTGCTTTAGCTTCTTGGGTTTTGTATTCCCCGGCTCATGACTTGATCAGTTCAGGAGCAGTTTGTATTGATCCTGCTACCAACAACATCGTTGAGTATTAGGCAGTAATAGGTCTACTGACTACGACTGCATCTCAAGACATTTATGATTTGGTAGTGTTTATGGATTCACAATTAATGGTTTGTCATCTAAACCATGTCTATACTATCAGAAACCTTGTACTCATCCATTTAATTTAGAGAGTGCGTTTATTAGAGAGGTCGTTCGAGTTTATCACTTACAGACATATCCCTAGGTCAGATAATACAGTTGCTGATTCATTAGCAAACTACATCCTAGACTGGTATATTTCCCATTCATAACTTGTAAAATAAACATGGTTCATTGTAAAATAAATTGTAAATTACACATAAAGCTCATGTAAATATTATTTCCATTTAAGACATATAAAAACCGGTAATAAGTCTCTCTCTCTCTCTATATATATATATAAAGAGTGTTTTTTACAAAAAATGTGGTCACGAGACCTCATCTGAAGCACTGTGGCTTTTAGGAAATACAAAATCATACAAAAATCCTGAAGCTAGTCATCTTTCAGTAGTACATCATGAAAATTAACATCTAATGATGCTCATGATAACACATGATGGCTTGTGCTACCCCACGTAGCAGTCGGCTGAAGTGACCTGGCACTCCTGTAGTGTGTCTCTGATACCTCGTAGGGAGGTCATCTATTATTGCATATGGGATGTCAAGAGTCAGTCACTCCAGGTTCTCCTCCAGCTCAGTGAGCTGGTCATAACCTTTGTGAACAAATCGAGCTCTGGCTTGCCTTTCCATTGGGGAGGATCCCCCACGCTGTGCATCACCAACATCTGCATGTAAAAATTTTAGGTCTTGTTACTACCCATAAAAACATGATCAACATTTTATGGTTTTGCTTCTTACCAATATTTCCCCGTTGAGCATTAGGTGGTAATGGTAGACCAGGATTGCCTCTGAATTCAGTCCCTGCATATGCATAATCCTCTATCATGAGGATCTGGTCACTCAACCAACGGAAGAAGGCGGCTTAGAATTTCACCTTTGCCCCACCACCTCTTGTGCGGGCCATGGTCTCTACCCACCTCAGCATGCGTGGGTCTCTAGCCCTAAGCTCTATAAATACCACCTGGGGCCTCATGAGAGGTACCCTCTCGAAGAAGAATCAAGCTAAAATGGACCCATACCCAAACTGCTTCAGTTCCCCTTGCCGAAATTTTGTCAGCTGATCCTCAGGAAGAAGTGCTTCTTCCCAGTTAAAAACTGCAGGTGCCATACCTTCCAGGGAATACAACAGATGTGCCTGGGACACCTAGTGAGGCTCTTGGTTCTGAGCCAGCCTCTGCATAGTAAACAAAACAGTGCGAAGTGGCATATCCATCACAACCTTGATGGGAATCTTCTTACTTGAAATTTTTGTACCAGGAAAACAATGACGATCAATCAATTCTTATGTAGTCACGTCCCCACCTCGGGAACCAGTCAAAGAAATAGGGGCTCCCTGTCTAGATAGCCCTGTCAGAAAATATATGTCTTCCACCTCTATAGTCAGAACATGAGGTCCCATCTCAAAATGCTGTTGTTATGGATTCCAAATCCGTAGGATGTATTCCAGTAATCATGCATGTGAAACCATACTAGGGGTACGAAAGAACTTTAAGAGGCCATAACCTCTCAAGGTAGCTATGCAACCCACATTTCTTGCGGCACAGGCATCGTCGTCATCATGTTGTCTTTCCTTCCAAATAACCATTTTTGACCAAATGAACCTGCCAAAAGCCATTAAAGAGTCATTTAGAAGTATATCCAATCATCAAAATTACTTGCAATCTTTTATTTTGGCCAGGCCATGTGTTTTTTGGACCTCACGGTCGACACCTCACTGTCGGCACCACACCTGCCCTTTTAAGACAGAGCGGTGCCACCGCCTGAGCAAAACTGAAACTCCACCGTTCTTATCGGGAACCACTCTTCCCGTAAAGTCCAGAGGCGGTGCATGGAAATAGATTTTTAGGGTTTCTCATGGGGCTCAAAATCTCGACCCAAATAAAAAATGGAAACTATGAAAAGATAGAGAATGGTTTTAGCTTTTACCTAAATCCGACGATGCAAAAAGCGAACGGTTGATACTCCCGCAATTTGCAACTGAATTTTTGGCTCCAAATCTCCCAAAATGCTCTCCAAGGTTTGGTAAATAGTAAATGAATTGGTTTTTACTATTTACTTAGCTTTTATAACATGGTTTTAGGGGTTTTTCATGTTTTAAATTATTTTTCATAGAAATACCCTTTAATATAGGTTATAAAAGTCATTTTTTTGAATATTTTGGGAAACTAATGGTCATTTTTAAGTCTCGCAAGGGAAGAAATAAGCAGTCATGTCTATGGGAAAGTTCATTTTTGACTTTTTTGTACTTTTGAAAAATGGAAAAGGTCATTGAGCATTCATTTCGATAGTATGACCGCGCTCCCAAAACCCAGTATCAAAGTTTCGAGTCTTTTTCCGATTCTTTTCAGGCTCGTAAAAACCTTTTATCGTGAAAAGAGACCTAATGGAGTCTCCTTTAAACTCTTTTGGGACTCCCTAAATATGAAAATATTGTCAAGTACTTGTCTTCTTTATACTCGTAAAAGTATTTGAAGAGTCGTCTTTCCGACATTAGCTTATCTTTTTTCCGGTTCGGATCGACTATTTTACGAAAAAAGATCCCTTTAGAGTTTTCTTTTGTCTTCGTTCAGACTCTCTAAACATGAACGATGTAGAGTTTACTTTCAATGGACTCGTTAAACTAAACACTAAGAGACCCTTTTTTGGGAACGAACCCCTCCTTTCTCAGGTTCGTAAAACATATGAGTTTGGACTTGTCCGAAGGACGAGCTACAACGATTGTTTGTTACCCTCTTTGAACTCAAAAAAACAAAAAGAGGCACTCATCAATCATGATGGGGAAATTAAGGGAAGGGAATCAATTCAGTTTGCAAATTCATGCGTATTAATGTTAGTGCTCAGGAAGCCTAACCTGGTGTGTATTGTGCCTGCAAAGATGGTGTTTAGAATCATCTTATATAAAAATGCAAAGCAATTTGGCATTCATGAATTTGCATAGAACGTAAACTGAAAGGCATGAAAAATACAAGACCGTCATCAAATTTTCTTTTGATGGGCAGAGTAAATTTGAAATTCCAGGCTTGAACTCGACCCTATTCGCCTAAGGCCTCCTCTGGCTCGCAAATCGAGAAAACCAATCTGCACAAAAATACAAAAATACTAAATGTTCTGTACTTTGTCTTGGGAGTTGTGCTTGTAATTGTTTTCCAAACCCTACTTTCGAATTCTGTACCCAGCTGCAAAATATGTGGTTTTAAATAGACCAAACTAGTTGGTTTTGGGTCGTGGGCCATGGGGCCACACGCCCATTTTACAACATGATTTCCGTGCTAGTTTAAAATAAGATAACGCCATTCTTTACCACGACCAATCATTTTGGCTCGTTGGTTAGAGGCGCTGGCGGCTGTGGAGGAGGTCATGGGTTTCAAGCCCATTGACCTCTTCGTATCGCATGTGTTTGTTACCACGTAATATACCTCGGTGGCTTGATTTGGATAAGATATATTACAGGGTTATGATATATGCGGTGGAACCACATTACATTATGGATAAAATTCATTTGTTATATGGTTTCCACGTTTCCATATGGTTAATCCTTTAGCGCTCCACATATTAACATGATCATCGTTATAGTTTGGCTTTAATATATGGTATAACACGTTGGTCCACCATTTGTTTAACATGTTCCTTGTAATAGGGTTTTTTATCAGGTTTATAACATATTCTTCCATTTTTTTAATATTTAAACTTTAATAAACTTTAAACCATATCTTAATATAATCCTTTGAACCATGTTAATGGGGTCATGGTGGCTTTATCTTGAGGTCTTGGGTTTGATTTCCATAGCCCCAAAATAATTTTAAACCATAAATTTTACTATTTTAACTACCATTTCAAATACCAACAACTTCTTTATTTGGAGGTTGCTTTGTAAGCATTTATTTCCCTTTTGAAGACTTTAACTTCTATCGACTTTGAGGTGGATCAATTAATGATCAGTAGTGCCCTCATTTTGGTCAACCGGTGGATAAGATGTCTCATTTATGTCCACTTTGTCCCTATGGGCACTCCCATCCCTTAATTTGTGGATTTGGTTTTGACCATGTGGCGCACATGCATTGTATTTGGTTGTTTGCCTTTTTTTGGTGTTTTGGACCACCTCCACCCCACCATTCTCTCCACCACTCATGGGCTACCATATTTATTGACCACTCATGCCATCCCATTGTTCACATCTGGCATTCATTACTGTTTGAGGTGATTTGGGAGCCTATTGGTCAACCTAGGGGAGTTTGAGGTCCAATGTTAGCCTGCCACATCTAGGCCACTTGAGTGCCTCCAAAGGCTAAAATTTTTCTCCTATTGTAATATAATGGTGATCCTAACATGTTTTCATGTTGGACTATAATAGAAACTTTAGCTATTGGTATCACATGTTTGTGTTACTGTGCCTCTTTCAGGCTGTTACATGCATACTTAGCCAAATTCTTGTCTAGTGAGGAAATTCTTAACTAGTAGATCCTGTTGTAATCAGAATTTTACATAAATAAACATGAAAGTAACATTCAAAAAAGAAACATTGAGGCCATGAGCTCATATTTATTACTTAATCAACATTAAAATAAATACATACAATGAGGTTGTAAACTCATAATTACCTATCAAACTTTATTTCCACCTTGTTATATTATATCTTATATTTCAAATTTGAGATATGTTGCAAGTTACAATGAAAGATGAATATTACTTTAAAACTTGATTCAGCCTCATATATATATTTTTATTTTTTTAGCAATAATGGTATAGTTGTATTATAAATGTAATCTAAAATCTAGACAATTTGCACCCATTATCCAACCAATTTTCATACTCAATATAAGTTTGTTATAAAAATATATCTATTAATAAACTACCATCCAAATAGGTGGACTGAATACGAAGGAAAAAGCTTCCATCTATAAACTCGATAGATTGGTAAACATAAAACAACACACTTAAACATAAAACAACACACTTAAAAAAACATAAAAACTAAAAAAACATAAAAACTAACTAATAAAGAGACTGGAACGAGCTGCTTCAGACCATTCTGGAGGGGGGCTGACTTTTCCATTGCAATGCTAAGAATACCAACAACGTGAGTGATGTTGTTGTTACTTGGAGGATGAATACCGCTATTTTCTAAACCTTGCTGCATGCTCCAAGAAGTTGAAGCACCCTCCTTGGGCTATAGAGAACAATACTTATGAATGCTAGTGACGCCTGACTATGGAGAGACCAAGCCAGGGTCCAAGTGCGGAGACAAATCACTACCAATACCCTACATTTTTACTAATTTACACAAATTAGTGTTGTCTAACCCGATAGAGGAAATGTCCGATTAAATGATGACCAATGTAGATTTGGAGAACTTTTTCTCTTTAATTACATTTTTTATCAATTAACAAAACCACTTAACTTGTGGATGGTGAACATCCATAAACCATAATATTAGAAGTTACGGCGATTTCCAACCACTTACCTCTTACATTTAATGATAGGAGGTTGATATTAATGAAGTTTGATGGTAGAAGGCTCTAGATAGTCGTGAAGTCGTGAAGGAAGTATCAATAAGCCTCTAGAGAAGGCAGGGTTATGTATGTTGTAGAAGTGTCTAGAGACAACATGCTTTGCCTCTTAGGTGTTGGGACTTGACTGTCAAGTGTGAGTGTTGATACTTGACTATAATAATTTTCATATTTTTAACAAGGAAGATTAATACAAAAATATAGTTAAGGGCATCATAGCTCTGTGTCTTTCAGTGTGTCATCTATAGCTGAGTGTATCTATTTGTATGGTTTATGATCTGCCTCCCAACAAAGTGTACTGGATTAGGGATATCATGTTGCTGTCAAGATTTCCCTGATATGATTTGAAGGCAGGTTGTCAAGGGTATAAAGTTGGAGTCGTTTTCTCTGAAAGGAACCATAGTTCCTGGGTTAGGTTCTTATGATCCCCATCTACTGGCTGGCCCTGTGCTCCTTTCATCATAGGATTGAGTGGTGTGATTGTAGGTTATTCTCTCTACTACAAAGAAAGAAGATTAGTTGTGAGTTCAAGTCTTTAGTTTCGGGTAAAAAGAACCCATCTACTAAAAGAAGGTATCCCTTCCTGTGTGAATATTGTTTGTTGGTTCACCCCCGTGCTCTCTTGTTGTAGCTTGAGCCATGGTCTGAGTGAACCCCCCTGCCACAGTGAATGAGTGCGGTTGAGTTCTCTTACTATCGCTGCCTAAGAATTTTGCTTGGTTTGTCAACCCTCGTCGTGTGAGAAAAACTTGCAATTTGGGGTTGTGACATCATTTGTTGGTGGAGATGCCAATCGAGATGTCTGTAATTGGCAGTGCCCAGTCATTGGACAGATATTTCTCCACACTTTTTCAAATATTCCTTTGCTCTTAATTGAGTGTTCAATCTTGGATGCGACTTGTGTGAAGAGGACTCAGTTCTGTATGTTTTGAGGGAGAGTCATCTTTACAACTAAAGCTGGTGTTGGGGTGTAGCAAAGCCCAGTTAGAATGCAGTAACCATGGAAGGAGAAGGAAAATATGCTAAGATTGGTGATTACTAAGCTGAGCTGGGATTTATTGAGGAATGGCTAGAAAAGCCCAAGCTTATTAAACCCCCTATTGTAGCAGTTGAACATGAGAAGAATGCAACCATGGAGGTTGCAAGTGCAGCAGTTCAAGCTGCCAGAGAACATAAAATTGAAGAAAAACTTGTTTTATTTTTAATGGTTTAGCCGTGTGTGTTTATGTAGGTTTTGATGCAGTATTAGAGATGCAAATTTACGAAGAATTAAGCACATGACTGGTTCAAAGTTTCGCACCGTTTGAAAATGAAAAAGGAAATGATCTGGTGCTTTTCAACGAAGAAAAGATTCAAATAATTTTGGTATATTTTTTGATGTTTTGCATTTGTTGAAATAATGTTTAGAAAAGATTCAAATAATTTTTGTTGTTGAAACAATGTTGTATGTCATAGTAAGTTAAATGTTGTATGTCGTAGTAAGTTAAAGTCTTGTTTTTTAGAATGATGATGCTAGTTGAAGCCACTATTGGATGATGGATGAATTTGGCGTGGATGTTTACTACTTAATTTTATTTGTGAAGAATGAATGTTGTTTGGTGAAGGATGTAGCTTTAAAATATTTGTGATCTTTGAGATCTTGGTGTGATCCTCCTTTATTGATGAGTGGTTTGTTGAAGTATACCACCTGCGAGGAAGAGTAGAGCGTACAGGAAGCCTCCACCTTTACTATGCAGTTGAGAGACCATAAAACACTCATGTCTATGAGAGTACTATGATCATGAAGCTCATGAACCAGTAGAAACAACAACTAAATTGAAGAAATTTTTTGAAGTGTTTTGCGAATACATGTAAGTCAGCAGGAAAGTATTTTTGTTTTTTTCTTTCTATTAAGGCATGTTGTAAGTGTAATCTCTTAAAAGTATATCCAACAAAACCTGCAAACCAATATGCCTACTTTTATTATTGTTAAATACTTAGAAAAAAAAAACCAGAAGTGTTCAACTTTTCTTAAAAGTCAAATCAAATGTTTATATGTAAAGGTTTTCTTTTATATATAAAAAGGGTTTTATAGTTGTGAGAAAAACAAAAAGGGTTATGCTATTTTGCTTTTAATATATATAGAAGTAAGTTTTCTTGTATATATAAAAAGGGTTATATATATATATATATATATTATATATTTTAATATATATATAAAAGGGGCGAACTTTAAAAAACAGTTTAGATCCAAATCCTATTCTCTATCAAGCCCAATCAAGGTGCAAACCTCTTCTTATGTATTGAAGCTATCAGTTTTGGTGTGTCCTATATATAGCCATTGATTTTATTCAAAACAAAAGACACATCTTTTTATTTGAGGTTGACATATAAGCTTTTTATTAATAATATTTAATATTATTTATGGTAGACATATAATATTTTTTATTATTTTTTATTTTGTTAGGAACCAACATTACAACATCTCCCCCATACATGGTTTTAAAACCATGTGCAAGGCCCTCCTAAAACCATGGTCTTAAAACCATTTGCAAGGCCCTCCTAAACCATGTACAATAAAACCATAGGTTGTTTAGGAGGCCTTGCACATGAGGCCTTGCACATTTTTTTGGGGATAATTCATTTTTTTATTTTTTATTTTTTTACTAGGTAGGAACATTCCAATATCTCCCCCATATTGTGTTTTTTTTTTATCCACATTTTTTTTGTGGATAATTAAATTTTTAATTTTTATTGTTTTGTTAGGTATAAACATTACAACATCTCCCCCATATTAGGTTGTTTAGGCATTTACTTTGGCAGATAATTAAAATTTTTATTTTTTATTATTTTGTTAGTAACAAATGTTACAAATAATATCAAGAAACGTTACAAGATCTCCCTCATACTCGGCTGTAGAGTGCCTCTCGGCGCAACAAAAAGGGAAATTTGAGAGAAGAATAGTTGGAGGTAACAGGGTATGAGTAAAATAGGAAACAAAAAAGGGAAATTTCAGAGAAGAATAGTTGGAGGTAACAGAGTATGAGTAAAATAGGAATGGAATCTGGCTTATACCGGAAAGGGGGAATTTCTCATGACATCCAGCAACAATCAAAATAAGTCCCAAGGACCAATTCTAATAGGAGCAAGTTATGAAATGTGGAAAATCAAGATGAGAAGCTTTCTATGATCACAAGATTGTTGGGAAGCCATAGTAAATGGATTTATTGAGCTAGATCCTACAGATGTGCAAGCAATGACAAATAATAAGAGGAATGCAGTTGCATAAAATAGGAAAAGGGACTCAAGGGAATTATGTTTTTTGTGCAATGGAGTAGAAGATGCAATCCTTCCGAAAATTGCAGCAGCTGAACATGCAAAGGAAGTATGGGAAATTCTTGAAACATCCTATCAAGGAACATATAAGGTCAAAAATGAAAAGCTACAGACACTTAGGAAAATCTTTGAGACTCTTCAGATGAAGGATACAAAATATGTGGACAAATTCATTACACAAACAATGAATATTGTAAATCAACTTCGATCACATGGAGATGTTACACCTCAAAATGTGGTTGAGAAAGTGCTCAAAAGTATTCCATAAAAAAATGATATGGTTGTTACAACCATTAAATAATACAAATATTTAAAGTAATTGTCCATTGAAGAACTCACTAGATCACTGTTGACACATGAAGTAAGAATCAACAAGTATAGTGATTATTATGAAAATGCATTCCAATCACATACCTCATTCAGTGGAGTAGAATACATGGAAGTAGAAGCATAGTGAGAAGAGGAAGAGGTCATTTTCAGACAGGAAATAACCAACAACAAAACAAATAGAGAAACCACAAAATCGCTCTCATAACCCAAGAGGAAGAGGTCAAAGAAATAATCAACAAAGGAGAACTAACAAATCAAATGTGCAATGTTTTTACTACAAGAAGTATGGCTATTTTGAGAGTGAATTTAGAAATAAGCAATCATATTTGAACAAAATTCAATGTTACCAGTAAAGAAGAAGTGGCATCTCAATCAATGTTCATTTCTTTCCAAGCAATGAAAGAACTCAACAACAAATTTAAATGGTTGTTGGAAAGTGGTTGCAACAATAACATGACAAGTAATAAAGAATTATTTTCAAGTTTAGATGACCCTATTAAATATGAAATCAAATTGGATGATGATCACCAAGTTAATACCTTAAGAAAAGGCATAGTCTCAGTCATAACCAATCAAAATGAAAAGAAATACATTTCAGATGTCTACTTTTTCAAGGATCTAAAACACAATTTGTTAAGTGTTGGTAAGCTAAGTCAAAATGGTTATAAATACATATTTAACACGTCATAATTTATAATCTTGGACAAACCTCCTAGTAAAATAGTTCTAGCCATAATTGAAATGACAAAAAATAGGATATTCCCATTAGTCATGAAAAATGCAAATTTATTACAATCTTATGCCCAAACAATTACTAGTTCAAATGAAACTTGGCCATGGCATTGTAGGTACGACCACTTGTCTTTTAAATTTTAAATGATTTGCAAAAGAAGTCTATGGTTAAAGGTATACCCATGATAGATATTTACCATAATCCTTGATGTAGTAGGGTACCTCAAATCACCAAATCTCAACTGTTTTCCCAGGAATATTTTTCTCTACATTTAGCAAACCTCTAAATCTAGAAAATCGGCCAAATATTTCCTCTTTAGGTTGGAATCATCCTCAACACTCGATCCGCAACTCCTCTTCTGAAACACTTAATTCTGAAAATTTCCTTTTGCAATAGTATTTATGCAATTATGTGGCCGCAACACTCTTTCTGCATTTGTGGATTGCAGAAAGTGGATGTACCATCCCACTTTTCCCGAAATGGGATTTGACAATTTCCTTCCGCAAGTATCTTTTTGTAGCTTCTGTGAGGCATCGATTTTTTGCAACTTTGATCTCGTCCGTCGATCCGCTATCACCTGTTGAACTTCACTTTAACTTTGTGGATCTCTCATCTCCCATGCACGTTCACTTCATGAATTCATTCCCTATCGTCGATCCATCTTCTCTCCTTTAATATGGATCGTCTAATCTTAATTATAATCTCTGCAACTCTATGCCGATTGATCAGAGAATCAATTAATTGATCTCTACCCAATTTCATTGAGCTTGTCTTGGTTTAATTATGAACTCCACTTCTAGAGAATTTTTATAAAGGAGCATCGATCCTCTTAGTGATCGATAACATAGGGTTTTCTCATGTGTTTCATGCACAGAGGTCCAACAAACAATATCTGTAACCTTCACGTCTCAAAATCCCTAAATTCAGAATATGATACACATACACAGATATATCAACCATTAACAAAGATTAATCAAGCATTCAACTCATAAAATCATATACACAAACAGATTTGCATTTACACCGAGATATGTCAAAATAGGCTTTCCTTCAAATAAAACAAGGAATATTTACATTCACATTTATCCAGGATCTATGTTTTGATCTGTATATACCTGCTATATCTCTAACTAGTTTCCTTGGCCTAATTTCTCCTTGATTGGTCACCCCTTAGCCATATTTACAATATTTGGCTACTTTTGGCTACTTCTTTATGCCTCAATGGCTTGGAGACATATATACAATAGGATTCATGAACCCATTTTGGTTCAAATCCTCAATATACTCAAAAATATACTAATACACAGCAATTGAAACCCGATTTTGGCAAGCTCTTAAACCGTGACTCTATGACTCACCAAGCAATCATCAAATGCTTCATCAAATGTTGCCATCAGTTGTGAGCATTGTTACATGACTCACACTTTGACCCAATGCCTCATTCATTTACCTAATTGACTCACCTAAATGACTCATCATCTATCTAGAATCACATTTAACATAGATTTATTTACAATATTCCATCCCAAGAACTATTAACTCAGAAAATGAAGAACCTTCTAGGTCTGGTCCAAACACATGATTGTACTTGGATGGAAAGCAGGATGCTCTTGTATCAGACTCCCCAAGTAGAAATAAACATGACCTCTTGGTCATAATCTTCATTCTTCAATTTTATTGGATCCCAAACTTTGTGTTGAATATTTCCAGCTGCTTCATGTTGTTTTTTCTTTGTCATCTTCAGTTCTCCTGGTTTCCATATTTTTTTGTTGCAATGCTCCACTAGCTTTGCGTCTGCAATATTATTCTGTCATTTGTCTCCTGCTATTGCTTTGTATTTTTTCTCTGCTAATGTAAATATTCATTTCCTCTTCATGTCTTCTCTGAGACTCCTTCCCCATCATCATGCTTAGTTCTTCAATCTCCATGTCCAGTCTATCCTTTCGTTTGTACAATGGAATCTTCTTGTTTTGAAACTGTTGTTGTTCTCTTAACTCTCTGATGCTATCCACTGGCTCACAAGACATAATTTCAATTTTTTGACCTTTTATCTTCTCCTTCCCAATGCCACAACCAAAAAAAGTGGTCATATTTATCAATCCTTGGATTGATCAACCAATCTTCTAGCATTTCTAAATATTCATCATACTTTATGAGGTTAGAAATTTCCTCTTTGTATTCATTAGCCAACTCTGCAACAACAAGTTCTTATAGGTATTGATCACCCTTTTGAGACAATATGCCTTCACTTTCTTCAATACTTGTAAACACACACCAATAATCAGTTTAAAAAACATGAGACTCTGAAGTCCGTGTTGATATTTTTCTTGGAATCCTCCTTTTGTGTTGGTCTGAGCACAACATCAAAATTTCATCATTATCTATTTCTCCAATAGATTGAGATACATGCTGCATACAATATTCATAGGATACAATCTCATCTCCTACTACAACAAAATTATATTATGTTGTCATGCTTTTAGAAAGGACATCTTCTTCTTCTTCAGACTTCATGACAATCCAAGGTGATTGTTCAACTTTTTTCTTCATTAGAATGTAATCATGATTCTTCCCTATAGAAATGTCTTTGTACATATCTGTTTCTTCCTTCATCTCCAGATAAGCCCCAATTGACTGTGTTCCCCCATCAAGCAACTCATCAATTAGTCTCATTTGTTGCAATACTTCAGACCTTTCCTAATTTGAGATACTTTCTTCATCATATTTGACTTCATCAAATTTTAAGACATTTTCAAAAGACTTCCTATCTGACTGCAACAAAACCTGTAATCACAAACAAATCATCAGTCTCAAAAACATAAGACCTCTTGGTCTCATTTGGCCTCACAGTCATTGCCTCCATAAGTTGATATGTACTCTTTATAGAATCCATGATACTTTCAGTTGGTCTCTCTTCATCATCCTCACTCACATCTTCTCCAAGCAAAGGACCATGTTCATGTTCACAATATGAAATTCCCATCTGAGACTTAGTTGTCCTGAGTTCTCCTTTCAATCTAACAAACCCAATTTTATTTAGATTCACCTGTAGTGAGTTCCATCTCACTTTCTTTTTCTCCATTATCCAATTATAACTCTGGTCCTCTTTCTGTAGCAACATCTCCACACGAATAAGTTGCAATCCTATGTCAACTAATTCTCTATCATACTCCTCTTGACTCATCATGTTGATGTCTTCTTCCTTGACATCTTTTCTTCTGTCATGGATTTTCTTTGAACCTTTGTAATGACTTCCAGTAGTGAACTTCATCTTGTTCACTTGTGGACTGTAATTAATCCTTCACCTTTAGCAATTCTCCATACCTGTTACTATACCTCAACAAGCTATCTCTTCTTGAGCTTGTCCTCTTGGTATCCTTGGTTCTTATCCTCTAGAACCTCTTGATAAAATTCTTTTTCTCTTCTTGGGATTCTACAGATCCATTTCTTTTTTGAGAAAATTCAACTTGTTCCCTTCTTTGTCCAACCTTTGTTGGATCATTAGGTTCTGCCACTGCTTTCACTTTAATCTAAGAGTTCACAAACTCTTCATCAAGAATACAATTATCCTTGATACATCTCGTCTATATTCCATCGCTACTATCAAACCTTTCCTATTTTTTTCAACAAATTCTTATAACCAAAGTTAAATAAAACATCAATCAATCCATACCTTTAAGACATTTTCACTTGTATAGTTTGCTGAAAACATCTACCCTGTCTGCAATTATTTTTCCCTACTATCTGCAACATGAACTTCTTATGTCCATAATCAACATCAAACATAACATCAATCTCCTATAAGATCTGTACCAAGACCTTATCATTCTTCTTCATCAAGAACAAACTTGTTCTTGAACACACTCTTCCAGTTTTTAATGCTACCAAACTTTCATTACTACCTCCAATCTGTCACCAATTATCAAAACCATAATTATCATAAAACATTAATCTCACACCTTCAAAGATCTTCTTCTTGATATTTTTTCCACCCAGTCATACGCACTTTGGTGGATCACCCTTTTCCTTTCTTGTCTCGTTTCCATCAATTGTTCAAGAGTATTAGAAAACTCTTCATGCATCATAATTCCATGCATAGACCTATTAAATCCTTCCAAGGAATTCTTCTGCACTCTTCTGTGGCTAACATCAATATAAACCACACCCTCTCTATTTTCAATTCATTCTCCACAAATAATTATAATTATAACTAAAAGAAAAAAGATCATTACCTCATTCTAAGAGTGAATTGTGCTATGATTTCCTTCAATACACGCAGAATCCTCTACGCTCTGATACCACTTGATGCAGTAGGGTACCTCAAATATCCAAATCCTAACTGCTTTCCCAGGAATAGTTTTCTCTACATTTAGAAAACCTCTAAATATGGAAACTCGGACAAATATTTATTCTTTAGGTCAGAATCAGCCTTATTCTTTAGGTCAGAATCAGCCTCAACCACTCGATCTGCAACACTTAATTATGCAACTGTCCTTCCATGATAGTATTTCCACAATTATGTGACCACAATGCACTTTCCACAATTGTGGATTGCGGATTACATATGTACCAAAAGACCGAACACCTAGAGCATCCCAAAAGACAGAACACCTAGGGTAATCCCAAATGACTGAACACCTAGAG
The DNA here is from genome assembly GCA_001517045.1 of Pseudotsuga menziesii. Lineage (NCBI taxonomy): Eukaryota > Viridiplantae > Streptophyta > Pinopsida > Pinales > Pinaceae > Pseudotsuga > Pseudotsuga menziesii. Next base: position 302,763 of record LPNX010201744.1, read on the forward strand.
CAGCCACTCACACAAACAAATCATAGATCGACACACTGATGTTTTTACATGATTTAAAACCTTAAGAGGGAAACACTGCATGACCCCAGCCAAATAGCTACTTGAGGCAGTTTATTATGCAAAAGAAATAAAGTTACAAATGAGCTTCTCATAATCGATCAATTAGCCAAGGACCTGCCATGCTCTTTAAATAGATATCATGGACCAATCGGGTGTTAAGCCATGGATCAACGGTAGGTATGATCTAAGATAAGATGTATTGTCAGATCACTCTATGTCTAGAAAATATTGTGACTGCCGAATTAGATATTTACAAATGCATACAAATTCATACTAAAGAAACACACTTTTCCTAACGGATATATTAAACAAGTTGATCTTAACTAACTCCTAAGTGTCTAAATATCCTAACATCCCCCCTTAAGAACAACTTGGGATAGGATTGAAGGATTTACAAAAGTGACACTATTAGGAGAAGGAAGGAGGCATTAGAGCCTATCCCCCCTTAATGACAAATTCCTGAACTCCTAACATATATCGAAGTTTAGAAAACTTCGCTTTTGTAAGAGACTTGGTGAAGATGTCTGCAACTTGATCATCTGTAGGAAAAAAGAGCACTTCAAGAATGCGATCATGAAAAAGATTTCTGATGAAGTGCATATGTAGCTTAATGTGTTTGCTGCATTGATATAGAGTTGGATATTTGTCGAGCTTGATGGCACTTTGATTGTTGCACCAAAATGGAGTAGGAAATTGCTGCTCGAATACAAACTCTGAAAGGATATGTTGAATCCATAAATATTCTTGACTGGAATTAACTGCGGCTCGATATTCTGCTTCTGTTGAAGAAATAGAAAGATATTTTTGTTTCTTACAATCCCAAGTGATAGGTCCAGATCCTAGACTGAAAACATAACTTGCAGTAGAATTTCGATCATCAGGATCACCAACCCAATCTGAATTAGTGAAACCAACCAACAAAGGATTCCCCTCGTAGTGTAATGAATCCCAAAATGAATGGTACCTCGAATATATTGAAGTATTCTTTTTGCTTCTTTTCAGTGACTTTCATGAGGTGTTTTCATATAGAGGGCAACACGAACAACGACAAAAGAAAGGTCAGGATGGGAATGATTCAAGTATAAGAGACTACCAACAAGCTGACGATACAAGGTGGCATCTACTTCAGGTGAAGTACAAGTGGCATAAAGTTTGACTCTAGATTGGAAGGGAGAAGGGGATGGTTTACAATCTTCCCTATGAAAGTGATGAAGAAGGTTATAAGCATACTTAGACTGGGAAAGAAATATTCCCCCTTTGGTTTGCAAGACTTGGAGACCAAGAAAATAATGCAAATGTCCTAAGTCTGACATTTCAAAATTTCGCTTAAGACTGGATTTCACATGGGCTAAAAGCTTAGGGTCACTACTAGTAAGAATAAGATCATCAACATATAGAACAAGTATGATGAGATGGTTTCCTACTTTATTGGTATATACATTGGGTTCAAAATGGCATCTAGAAAAACCAGTGTCAAGTAGAAAGCTATCAATTTTGGCATATCAAGCTCTAGGAGCTTGCTTAAGGCCATATAAGGATTTCTTAAGGCGACAGAAAATGCTAGATTTATTCTTAACATATCCAGGAGATTGTTCCATGTAAATTTCCTCTTGTAAATCACCATGTAAGAATCTATACTTAAAATCCATTTGATGGACTTCCCAGTTATGTAAGGCTGCAAGGGAAAGAACGAGGTGGATGGAGTTCATTTTTGTGACAGGAGCAAAGGTTTCATTGTAGTCAATCCATTCAACTTGGGAAAAACCTTTTGGCAACTAACCTTGCCTTAAATCTTTCAACACTTCCATTTGATGCATCCTTAGTTCTATAGATCCATTTACATATGACAAGTTTTCTTCCTTTTCGAAGAGGTACAAGAACCAAAGTATTGTTCGCCATTAAGGAACGATATTCTTCATCCATAGCTGCATCCCAATCTGGATTTCCTGAAGCTTCTGCAAAAGTTTCTAAATCATGATTCTCTGAAACTTCAGCCAAAAGAGAAGAGGCTGGCTGGAACTGAGAAGGTGTTCGACATTGATCTCTAGTATCATTGGAAAGATCATCAGCTGCCTCACATGTTGAATGGACCCATCGAGGAAGAAAATATGTTGGTACAACTGGAGGAATATGAGCAAGCAAAGGTGGATTTTCATCCTCACTATCATCATCAAAAACTGGATTTGGAAATATATCAAGGAATTTGGAAGTATAAGAAGCACAATCACCAAATCAGGCTTGCAGGCCCAAGATGACACAAACGCTGAGTTAGGCTCGTAGGCCAAGAGATTTTCATCAAATTTAACATCTCTTCTAATGATTATATCATTAGAATGTGGTTGAAGAAGTATATAACCTTTTACATCTTTAGAATATCCAACAAATATGCACTTTTCACTTTTAGGTTGCAATGGTTTTCGTTTTTCATCTGGAATGTGAGCCCATGCTTCACTACCAAACACACGGAAGTGACTTACATTTGGTTTAATTTTACTCCATGCTTATTTTGGTGTGATACCTTGTAAAGCTTTACTGGGGGTACAATTAACTATGTAATTTGCACAATTTATTGATTCAGCCCAAAATTGAAGACTTAGTCCCTTAGGTTGGATCATACAATTAGCCATTTCTTTTAAAGTGCGGTTCTTCCATTCAGCTACACCATTTTGTTGTGGTGTATATGGAATAGTGTGTTGTTGTTGGATTCCTTGTTCAATGCAGAAAGTAGTGAATTTTTTGTTAATATATTCTTCTCCATTGTCATAACTTAACTTAATAATTTGATCACCAGATTGTTTTTCAAAAAGGGCGTAGTAGGCCAAGAACATGTTAAATACTTCGCTCTATGACTTTTAGGAAATAAACCCAAGCACATCTGGAGTAATCGTCAATGAAATTTAAGAAATATTTGAAACCAGAAAAGGAAGTAGATGGAAGAGGACCACACAAGTCACTATGCACAAGCTCCAAGGGAACCGAGGCGTGCCAAGAGGCACGTTTGTCAAAACTACCCCGTTGATGTTTTCCAAGCACACGACCGAAACAAACACCATCCCTCCAAGATACCATTGGAAGACCTATCACCATATTTTTTTTACATAGTTGTTGCAATGAGTGATAATTTAAGTGACCAAATAATTCATGCCAAAATTTGCTCAAGTTATCACTATGAGCAACAAAAACTAAAGGAAAAGGTGATGACCCAAAGTTGTTAAATTTATACAACCTAGTAATATCATCAACAATTCTGGTAGCTAAGACATGTTGAGGATCTTTAAAATCCTTGATTACAACTTGGTGAGGTGTAAACATTACAGTTTTACCTTCACTAAAATGAGTGATTTGATAGACTGACAACAAATTGCAGGAAATTCTTGGAACACATAGTACATCACTAAAATGACCATTATCTACTGGAACTGTTCCAGATCCTACAACACATAGAGATCTATCATCACCAAAAAAATATTTTTAGTGTTACATTCATGCATAGTAGAAAAGATGGCTTGATCCTTATCCATATGATAAGATGCTCCATAATTAATGAGCCATTCATTTGAAGTAGAAGAAGAAGATGTAGTATAAGAATAACCAAAAGCACAAAGTGCATGTCCATGAGAGGTAGATTCTGAAGACGAATCTAGGCTAATGTGGTGCTTCTTCATTGCTGCTTCCAAGGATTCCATCTTCTTGAAACACTTAGATTCATCATGATTATCTGTCCCACAATAGTTGCAATGACGCTCAGTCTTCTTTCCTTTTGGCTTGGATGCTTTGTCATTTTTTAAAGAAGGAGTTGACTAAGAGGGTTTGGGACCCTTGTTTGGCTTATTATTGCCAAAATTGTGTTTCTCGGGAGGATTGGACTTTTCTTTCTGTTGGGATAATAAGTCTTTCCGAGATGTATCCGCATTGCTAATCATTCCAAGATGTATGAGCTGATCTTGCTCTCTAATCAAGGAATCACACTAGGATCTTGATAGCTAGAGGGATTCAAGGATTCTTTCATGGAGTAAAATGTAGATACAAAAACAAAATATGCAGTTCCAAGTTTGAAAACAATCTGATAAATGCATTATTTGTCTTTCCTCTTAATTTTGCAGTCTGCACATAAGATTTTAAGATTTTTGTACTTGGATAAATAATCTTGAATGCAAGAAAAATCACTCAGATTTAAAGAAATCAACTCATTTTCGAGTTGATGACCTCGAATTTCATTGTGTTTACCAAACACAGCTTCCAAATTTTCCCAATATTGATCAGGTTCATCAATTCTAGATATGTGGAATCGCAAATCAATAGATATTTACATCCCAATCATTCCACGAGCTTCATCACATCTATTTTCCCATTTTATTTTCTTATCATCATCAGTGGATTTTTTTTCTTTCCCTGAGGTAATTCTGAAAATTCCCCTATTTTGTAGAACATCCTCCATACGATATTTCCATGAAAAATAGTTGGAACTAGTAAGTAGAATATCACAAGGGGAGGCCATACTATAAAATAATGGTTGAAACAACAGAAACCAACCACCTAGATGCAAAGAGCTCGAAAAATCCATTTAAAAAAAACGACACTGAAAAATTATTCCGGAAGAGGATGTTATGCTTGATCAAAGGAAATGTTGAAGATGTCCCCAATAGTGACGTGGCAAATAGAATATTAACCAACTAAAAAAAAACCTTCTTCCCAAGATGACCCTTTGAAAATCACTTGAGAAGAAAGTTTCTTTAAGTGAATCACTTTTGTAAAATAAGTGATTTTCACTTTTACAATGATGCTTAAACAGTGCAGTAAAAAAACTAAAAGACTTAAGTGACTCATTTTTTTTTTATAATTTAAGTGAGATGCGCTTTTACAATAAAGTAACTTAAAATTAGAAATTGAATGGACTGTTAAAAAAGTAACTTAATAAGATTTGAAATCAAGACGTATTAAAGAACAAAGCAACTTTGAACCAAGTGAGTTAATATTAAAAGGTACCTAAAAGAAGGGGAGGAAGGGGGCTTTTTTTTTTACTCTTCTCTCTAGGTCTCTATGGTTTTTTTTTTTTTTTTTTTTTACAAATCACACCACAAACTGAAACGGAATTTTTTTTCCATGCTTTTGGGGTTAGATCTCGTTAGCTTTTCCAGAAAGTCTACGTTTTCTCTCTATTTCTGATTCGCCACGATCACACAAGATGCATGACAAAGAGCATATGCAGCCCAGAAAAACCATTTCTCTTTATGTTTCTGATTTGTCATGATCGCATAAGGTGCACGGAAAAGAGAATACGTAAACAAGGAAGGAAAAAATACGAGACTAAAAACAAAAAAAGTTCTAATAATAAAATTGATAAAATATGAGATTTTTTTCTTTAAAAAAATAAAAAAATAAAAAACAACACTGTAACATTATACCTTCAGATCTCCTAAAATCCCCATATCTAGAGCAAACATAACCTGTTTTCGATCAAACAAAAGCTATTTTCCAATGGAAATGACGCTCCGGATGCAACGAAACACCTTTCACAATCCATAAATACAGAGAAATTCTAGAACCAGAAACCCTTTCAAAGCTTCGATAACATTAGTTCAATATCTAGATCATAACCGGAAGTGGCTATTCATAAACATTATGATACCATGTTCGGGTACACAAGGTACTCCCAAAAGACCAAACACCTAGAGTAGCCACTCACACAAACAGATCACAGATTGACACACTGATGTTTTGACATGGTTTAAACCCTTGAGAGGGAAACACTCCATGACCCCATCCAAATATCAACTTGAGCTAGTTTATTATGAAAAATAAAGAAATTTACAAATGAGATGCTCATAATCGATCAACTAGCCAAGGACCCTCCATGCTCTTTAAATAAATATCATGGACCAATCAGGTGTTAAGCCATGGATCAATGGTAGGTATGATCTAAGAGAAGATGAAATGTCGGATGTAATGTCCTAATTTTGGTGTGCAGACCTAAAAATTATCTAATTCTATAATTTAAATTAAAATTTCTGAACTTTGAATCCCACTCAGAGCCTCTTCGGACTGGGCAAATCAGGGGTTTTCTCTGGGAAATTCTGCTGGAAAGAGGAGTGAGCAGGGGGAAGCAACCAATGAAATTTCATACATAGAATTTTCTCTTAAATAACACATTTATATTTGGTTCCATTTAGGTTTCATAATCCGCTATGCGAAGACCTACTTCCACACTTCTGGGTAGCCAAATCGTGAAACTAGGAAGAGTAGTTCAACCGTTTAAACCAGGGGATTTTGGAAACTTGTAGAGGGTTTTTACAACATTCATATAACATAATAAATGGGTTTGGATATTTTTCATCAGTTCTGGAAATTTCCAAGGAGTTTTGGAGGAATTTGGGGTTTTCCAACAGTTTTGGCCTAGTGAAACTCTGCGCAGTGGATTATCCAAAAATGAAGTATGAACCCAACGAAAAAATGTCCTGCAGACATGTATTTGAAGGTGTATCTTTCAGTGACCCACAGGAAGTTACAAGGCTCAATTTGAGTTAACAAAACTCATTTTACATCAAAAATTACAAGACTAGCAATTTGAAGCTAACAATCTAGCTAGGGTCTAAAATAAACCAGTTAATTCATGCAAATTGATTTCTGAACTACATATGAAGTATAATAGAGATAAATATAATCTCAATGAACATATAAATACTCTCCAATAATTCCTACAACCTTTCATATTTTTTATTGCACTCAGATTCATCATTTTTCCCCCATACAGTGATAAAATAAGCTATTTTGGTGAAACTGAAGACATAATTTTTTATGGATAGAGATGTTTCCACCTAATAAATATAAATTACAGATTTATATTCTTCTAAATATCAAAAATCATATAATATACTAACCATTACAAAGGACACTCCAAAATAATGGGCAGGAGGCTCGAAACATGACCAGCAAGGAGCTCAGAGCATAGGTGAAGCATGGGCTTCACTAGATCTCGACCTGAACATGATGGAGGCTGAAAAAATATCTGATAATACTTCAATGGATGAAATATAGTTCTCCATACCTACAATAGAAGAGAAAAGGATGGAAAGAGAGGGGAAGGGAAAGTTGGGGCTCATCTTCCAATAGTCTGAGGCACATCACTCAGAAGGAATGCTCACATAAGCATAGATTAACATATACAACAACCAAACTAGAAAAAATATGTGAAAGGGAGTTGGAATAATTCTTTTATAGAATTAATGTTGACCTGTTGAGAAAGTTACTTGGCTTGGTGATCTGTGAGAATAGGCCACCCATGAGTGGACACACTTTCCTTGCTTTGCTTTGCTTTGGATTTCCTTCTTTTTCCTCTTTTCCTGAATTTCCTTATTTTATTAAATTTACTTCTTTTAATAATTTCCTTCTTTTCCTATTTTATCCTAATTTCTGGATTTATGTTGCTTTTCCCGAAATATTCCTCTTTTCTCATTTTTGGCATCATTTTTGGACTCTAGTGCTTACTTGACTTCTACTCCAAGTAATTCCTCCAACCTTATCCACTATTTCGAATTGGTGGGCCAATTTCTCCATTTATTCAGCATAACAAATAAAAATATTAATTTCACCAATAATATTAAATGCTCCATAATTATTTATTCCAAGTGGGCAGCAACTATGGATAAATTTAAATGCATAATCCTAATTAATTAATTGCCTCATATTAACCCCTCATTAATTATTTAATTCAATCCATCACTAGGATCAGGGGTTCGATCTGCTTCATGGTGCTGTCAAAATGGGAACATGACAGTCCTCCCTTCCCAATATTTCTTGTGCTCAAGCAAAGTATCCCAAGAGGTCCATCATGATTTTGCTGCACTACTTTGATCATAATCCTCTCTCCAAGAAAACATTCACTACACTTGTAACTGAACATGCCTACTTCTATCCATGTGAAGCAACTGGAAAGTGTGCCAAGATCCCATAAGAATATCATAAATGAAAATATACCTCTATTATGTAAACTATAAGTCCATCCAAGGAGGTGTTCCCTATGTGGGAAACTGAAACCAAGTGCAACATAGATGAACTGGTGCAAAAGAGGGTTGGATTTCTCCATCATGCCAACATGCAAACAACTTCTCCAAGGACAAACAATGCCAAGATCCCATTGCTTGTGTGGCACCCCCATGGATCGGAATACCATCCAACAAAATATGTTAAGCAAAAGAGTGTCTGGATCCCACTGTTCATGCTACATCTTCCCAAACATTAGTAACAAGAAAAAATCAGCATCATATAAAATGTTGGGAAAGATGAAAACATCATACCACCATATTGGAAAATCATCATTTCCAATGAAAAACTGAATCTTTGAGGGCCCCTCAATCAAGATATGCAACTCTCCAATGTAGGAATGAATCAAAGAAAGACTACACATCCCCAAATATCCCTCCAAAAAGTGAGGCCACAATTCCACCAGTCTTTCCATTCCAACTGAAAAGTTCTCATGTGACCAATGCACATAAGGAACAAGTGTGTTATCCATGAAACTCAAGTGACAAGGGTGAGGATCCCATGTCCTAAAATGTTGCTCCAAAAGAGAGTAAGTTGTATCAAAATTATTCATATTCATGTTTCCCTCAAATAACGAGGTATCATGGTCTCTATGGAACTCAACAAGTGCCCCCCTCTTTATGCAATGGATCAACTCTCTTCCATTGATCAAAGGGTGCAAAACTCCATCAATTGACCCACACATTGAAAGCAAGTGTAGATTTGATGCCTTCTTGCCAAAAGTGTCTGCACACACATGCCTTCTCTGCTGCTTGTAAATCATAGAAAATTCAGCAATATTAAAAACAATTTTCTTGCAACAAGACATAAAACTTTTACCTTCCATATTTTCCTCTTCAGTGATTCCTCTATCCAACCACCTTGTGGATGAATCAGAGATATTTCTTGCTGATTTATATGATATATAATCATCCATATCTTCTGCAATAGGATCTATCTCTTATGGGGACAAATAATGATCCCCCTATTGTACATGTGACACAAACCATAAAAATTTCTTCACCCACTGTTCATTCCCTATTGGTGTTGCTGAATCTAGGACATGTGGGAAAGAACTATGAACCTTCTGTGCATGTCTGCAACCTTCAGTAATCAGACTTATGGCCACAAATTTTTCATTATTGGATGGCCCAAATTGGGTGCTCTCATCCCACTCTTCCATGGGAGAGTGACTGTCTTCAAGGAACAACTCAAGTTTCCTTGGAAAGAAACCAAGTGTTTGGTTCTCATCAAACTGTCCTACACACTCTTCAAGCACATCCCGAATAGAATGCTCCTCATGTGTGTTAGAGTTTTAGCTCTGGAGGCACTCCACATGTTTTTTTCTTGTATGAGGAAGTGACCATGCACTAGCTAGGTTACTTTACTTTGTAATGTTGTTTTATAAAGTATAAAGTGACTCTTATGTAAATGAGACTTTTTATAAAGTATTCCCTTCTTTCAATTTTATAAAGTGACTTTATGATAAAGTGCACTTAGTTCATAAAGTAAATGTGACTTTATTAAAATTAAATGTAACGACTTTTGGGGGGGGGAATTTCTCAACCCTTGATCTTGAAAAGGCAAGATTTAATCTTGGCCTTTGGATTTAGGGATTGGGAAGGTGAAAAGTCACTCTCAAGTTATAAGAGAGAGCCAAGGGTAGTGTGCAAGACAAATTGAAGGAAAGCATTTCCAAGAGTGAGCGTTTGTTGAGTTATTTGCAGAGAGAGAGGAGCTGCAATTTTTCTCAAGTGGGCACGAATCCCAAGGAGAATTTTTTTTTCCCAAGAGGGCACGAATCCCAAGGAGATGGGAAGTTTTCAAGGTATTTACTTTCATTTGAGTTGTATTGTTTCGTACAGTCCATATGGTAAAGCAGTGGCACCTTTTTCAAGGAAAAATATATGGGCACGATTTTCGAGGAGAAGCGAAAAAATAATTTCAAGCTTAGAAATATGTACAGTCCGTATAGCCCATACTATTCCGTACTGTTTTGTATAGTCCATACATTTTTTTGGTGGCACAGAAATCGAGGTGGGAAAGGAATTGAGAAATCTTGTACAATCATTAATGCTGAAATAAATGTTGCTGTAAATTATTTCTCTGCCTGATAAATGATACAATAAAATTATCTTGGATTGGTTTTCCCCGGGCTGGGGTTTTTACAGGGTCACATTGACAAAAAATCTATTGTTTTATGAGTTTATCAGTCTGCTGTTTTTATGTGTATTTTTGCTGCTACAGAGTTAGTTTTTTTAGTGTTTCAACTTCAAGGTTGTTGGGTTTTATGCATGTGAAGTATTTTTTACTTAATGACACTAAAGTCTGAAATCTGGGTTTAACTAAGTGTTTGACAAAATTCTGATTTTTTGTCAATATTTCTACATGGTATCAGAGCTGAGGCTTTGAGTTTACAACTGATTGTGGGGACAACAGTAGTGTTGAGTTGTTGGGAAAGGGTTATTGCTGTGTTTTTTAACAACTTGTGTGTTGGAAAAGCCTTATTTGGATGTGACTTGCAGGTAGTGGGGAAGAGTGAAGATATTGTTCTTTTGTTGGTCTATTTTTTTTTTGATAGCAGACATGGTTGCATGCATTAGATATGAGGATCGGTTGGATGGTATGTCCAACTACTTGCAGTGGAAAGTCAGGATGACTGTTGTTGTCAAAGAAAACCGACTATGGACCATAGTTAGCACCATGGTAACTTCTCCTGCATCTGATCCTATTGCTTTGGATATTCATGAGGTAAAAGAGATATTCATGAGGTAAAAGAGGCCAAAGCCCAAAGATTAATTTTGGATGGTATTAGGGACCACCTTATTCCACACGTAGCTAAAAAGAAGACTACTTATGAAATGTGGAATACATTGAAAGGCTTGTATGAGGCTAAAAATGAGAACCGGATAATGGCTCTCAAGGAAAATTTGCAAGGAACTAAGATAGCCAAGGGTGAGGGTGTAGCATATTTTCTTACTCGGGTGGCCTAAGTGAAAGATGAGCTTGCTGTAGTTGGAGAAGTCATCTCTGATTCTAAGTTAGTGCGGATAGCCTTGAAAGGCTTCACAAAGGAATGGGAAGTCTTTGTGAAGTGTGTGGTTGCTCGAGAAAACCTTCCATATTGGAGCAGATTGTGGGATGATTTCACTCAAGAGGAGATTCAGGAAGGATCTCAAGGCAGTGGATAGAAGGAGGGTGCTAGTGAAGAGAATGTTGCTCTTTCTGCTAAGAGCAAGAAGAAGTCCAAGAAGGACTTAAGCAAAGTTCGATGTTTTGCTTGCAACCNGTTCTGAGAAGAAGAATAAGAAGAAGAAGATATAGTTGTTGCAGCTACAACAAAAGAAGCGGAATTTGCGAGAAGATTCGAGAAGGAATTCTCATTGTTCTCCCTTATTTCTAGTGCCGGTAGTAATGGAGTAGTTCAGAATGGTACTTGGTATATTGACAGTGGAGCCTCATGTCATATGAATGGAATATGGCATATATTTTGTATCATTGTTGAGACTAGTCCTGACCGGTTTGTTCAGTCAGAAAGGGGGGCATGCACGTGCTGTGCAAGGAGTTGGAAAAGTCAGATTCCAACTTAGTCATGGAGGATACCTTGATCAATATGGGGTCCTCTTTGTTCCAGGGATGAGGGTAAACTTGCTCTCAGTCTCAGCCCTGGAAGATGCAGGATATTTGACATTGTTCTGGAGGGGACATGTGTACATTTTTCTAGATAGAGATGATCTAGGAAATGTTTATATATTCTCGAAGAGAGCGGGATTGATTGATCCATAGTGGATTGGTGATCGGTTTGGTGAGCTGTACAAGTTTAATGCACAGCCCACGATTGATGATTTAGATGAGGAGCAGGAGGCTCCTGAGACTGCAGTGGTGCCAAGGGTACAGTCTCAAGTTTTGATGGAAGAGATGGAGTCTCTTCTAAGTACTAGAAAGAGGCTCATCCAACAAGAGAGAACCAATTCTCAAGAATGGGGATTTGATTCTCCTAGGAGCTCAGGGTTCAGGGTGGCTACCAAAAGGTTATCTTCAGATTTGAGTTCAGTTTAGGTTGTAGCATTGGTTCTAGGTTCAGAGGGAGCTCCTACAGCAAACAGTGTGATGGATTTGAGGACGAGACCTGTTGATGATGGCAGTGAGTACGTCCCTCGCTAAGAGGGAGTGTTAGAGTTTTAGCTCTGGAGGCACTCCACATGTTTTTGTCTTGTATGCAGAAGTGACCATGCACTAGCTAGGCTACTTTACCAATAAGAGGCTGAGAGCATAGGTGAAGCACGGGCTTCACTGGAGCTCAACCTGAACATGCTGGAGGCTGAAAATATCTATGATAATACTTCAATGTTTGCAATATAGCACTCCATACCTGCAATAGAAGATAAGAGGATGGAAGGAGAGGGGAAGGAAAGGTTGGGGATCATCTCCCAATAGTCTAAGGCACATCACTCAGAAGGAATGCTCACATAAGCATAGCTAAACAATGAACATACACAACAACCAAACTATAAAAATATGTGAAAGAGAGTTGGAATAATTCTTTTATAGAATTAATGTTGACTTGTTGAGTAAGTTACTTGGCTTGGTCACATGTGAGACTAGGTCACCCATGAGTGGACATAGTTTCCTTGCTTTGATTTTCTTTGGCTTTCCTTCTTTTTCCTCTTTTTCTGACTTTCCTTCTTTTCTAAAATTTCCTGCTTTTCATACTTTCCTATTTTTCCTATTTTATCCTAGTTTTTAGATTTATGGTGATTTTCTTGAAATATTCCTCTTTTCTCATTTGGCATCATTTTTGGACTCTAGTGCTTACTTGACTTCTACTCCAAGTAATTCTTCCAACCTTATCCACTAATTCAAATTGGTGGGACAATTTCTCCATTTATTTAGCATAACAAATAAAAATATTAATTTCACCAATAATATTAAATGCTTCATAATTATTTATTCCAAAGTGGATAGCAACTATGGATAAATTTAAATGCACACTCCTAATTAATTAATTGCCTCATCATAACCCCTCATTAATTATTTAATTCAATCTATGACTAGGATCCACAGGGTTCAATCTGCTTCATGGTGTTGTCAAAATGGGAACATGACATCGGATCACTCTATGTCTAGAACATATCGTGACTGTCGAATTAGATATTTACAAATAGATACTAATGCATACTAAAGAAACACACTTTTCATAATGTGTATATTAAACAAGTTGATCTTAACTAACTCCTAAGTGTCTAAATATCCTAACACCATCCCAATTTTCCTGAAATGGGCTTCCACAATTTCCTTCTGTAAGTCTCTTTCTGCAGCTTTTGTGAGCCGTCGATTTCTTGCAGCTTTGATCTCATTCGTCGATATGCTATCACCTGCAGAAATTTACTTTAAATTTGTGTATCTCTTATCTCCCCTGCCGGTTCACTTCGTGAATTATTTCCCTATCGCCGATCTATCTTCTCTCCTTTAATCTAGATTGTCAAATCTTAATTATGATATCTGCAAATCTATGTCGATTGATCAGATAAACAATCAATCTATCTCTACCCAACTTCATCGAGCTTGTCCTGGTTCAATTCTAAACTTCACTTCTACTGAATGTTTACAAAGGAGCATCGATCCTCTCAGTGATTGATAGCATAGGTTCTTCTCATGCATTTCATGCATAGAGGTCCAAGAAACAATATATGTAACCTTTAGTTCTCAAAATCCCTAACTTCTGAATATGATACACATTTACATATCTATCAACCATTAACAAAGATTAATCAGGTATTCAACTCATAAAATTGTATACTCAAACAAAGTTGCAATTACAGAAAGATGTGCTGAAATAGGATTTCCTTCCAATAACACAAGGAATATTTTAATTCACATTTATCTAGAATCTATGTTCTGATCTATATATACCTACTATAATTCTAACTAGTGTACTTGGCCCAATTTCTCCTTGATTTGCCACCCCTTAGCCAAATTTACAATATTTGGCTACTTCTGGCTACTTCTTTATGCCTAAAAGGCTTACAAACATATATATAATAGGATTCATGAACCCATTCTGGTTCATATTCTCAATATACTCAACAATTTGCTAATACACAGCAATTGAAACCTAATTTTAGCAGCCCTTGTGAAAGTTGTATTTTGTCAAAGCACAAAAGGGAGAGGTTTCCAAATGTTGCCACCTATAGAGCCAAAACACCTCTTGAGTTATTCCATACATACCTATGTGGTCCCATGCAAACCCAGTCCATAGGAGGGAGTATTTATTTTCTAACATTTATTGATAATTTTACCATAATGACATGGGTGTTCTTTATCAAGAACAAATATAAAACATTTGCAAAATTCAAATAATTCAAAGATACAATAGAAAAGAAAAGTGGTAGGTACATCAAAGTGTTGAGATCAAATGAAGGAGGTGAATACGATTCCAAGGATTTTGCAGCATATTGCAGAGAACAAGTTATTCATAGACAGTTTACAACAAGATACACTCCACAACAAAGTGGAGTTATTGAAAGGAAAAATCAAACCATCATGAACATGGCTAGAAGTATGTTAAAAGCTGAAAATTTACCAAATGAGTATTGGGTAGAAGCAATTCCATGCTCAATTCACATATTGAATAGATATCCAAGAAATAGTGTAAGAGATAAAGTTCATTTTGAATAATGGAGTGGAAAGAAGACAAGTATCTCTCACTTAAGAATTTTTGGTTGTATTGCTTATGCACATGTCCCAACAGAAATAACAAGAAAACTAGATGATAGAAGCAAAAAAAGTATCTTTGTAGGATACAATGAATAATTGAAAGCATACAAATTGTATAATTCTATCACTAAGAAAACAATAGTGACTAGAGGTTTTAAATTTCTTGAATACCAAGCTTGGAGTAAAGAAGATTAAGGAACAATAAGAAGTCATCCTTTCCCACAAGCAATTGAATCAGTGGACAATATAGAATAAAAAGAATCTACACATGGACTTCCTTGATTACAAGTTCAAGGAGAAGTCCTAAGATAAGAAGGAAAAGAAACACACAACCCAACCTCAACTAGTGAATTGAATCCAACATTGGTCTCACTCAGAAGACAAAAAACAAGGAGGCTAAGTGAAATTTATGAGCAACATGAAAATATAGATGAGCAAGATCATTTTTTTTATGTTATCTTTCCAACCAAAATATTTTGAGGAAGCAGACAAGGAGAAGGAATGGTTTTATGTAATGCATGAAGAGATTGAATCAACATAAAAGAATGACACTTGGGATCTTGTGAACTTTCCAGCAGGAAAAACAAGCATTGGATTCAAATGGGTTTATAAAACCAAATACAATGAGAAAGGAAACGTGGAGAAACACAAAACAAGGCTAGTTGCAAAAGGATAACACATTGGTGTTTATTATGGGGAAACGTTTGCACCTATTTCCAGATTAGACAAGTCAAAACAATTTTAGCTATTACATCCCAAAACCATTGGCTAGTTTATCAATCGGATGTCAATCAACTTTTTTTAATGGAATTTTTAAAGAAGAAGTATATGTAGATCAAGCACCAATATTTGAATTGAAAGGTCAAGAATTTAATGTCTACAAACTAAAAAAGGATTTGTATGGATTAAATCAAGTGTTAAGAACATGGTACATTAGAATTGGCACATATTTTCTCAACAATAGGTTCAAAAGAAGCAATAGTGAGCCCACTTTGTATACAAAATAAGATCAACAAGGTAATATGTTAATTGTTTGTATTTATGTAGATAACATTATATACACTAGAAATTTAATTCTTTTAGATTTTAAATCTACAATGAGGAAGGAATTTGAAATGAATGATCTCGGTCTCATGAAATAATTTCTTGGGGTCGAAGTTGAACAAATTGAAAAAGGATTTTTTACTTGCCAAAAGAAGTATGTCAAAAATATTTTGACAATGTTCGGGATTAGAAAATGTAAACCAACAATCTCACCAATTGCTACATGTACAAAATCAAGAAAAGAAGACAAGGGTTCAATAATCAATCCTACATTGTACAAATAGCTTGTTGGTAGTTTCATGTACCTTACAACAACAAGGTCGGATATAATGTTTTCAGTTAGTTCAATTTCTAGATTTATGGAGTCTCCCAAGGACTCGCATTGGAAAGATAAAAAAATAATTTTGAGGCCCTGTAGGTATAGTTGAATATGGAATTTCATATGGAACTACTGAATAAAATCATGTAGTTGGATACACAAATAGTGAATTTTTAGGAAGCATTGGCAACAAAAAAAGCACACCAGGTTATTCTTTTCATCTAGGAACAGGAATTATTTCTTGGGCATCTAAGAAGAATCCCATAGTCCTTATTTCCTCAACAGAAGTAGAGTATGTAGCAGCAACATCACCAGCATGTCATGTAGTGTGGATGATAATATTACTAAGTCATATTTCTCATGAAGAGAAGGATCTACCTCCAATCTTCTTTGAAAACAATTTACCCATTGCCTTATCAAAAATTCATGTATTTCACCGCAAGAGTAAACACATTGACACATGCTTTCATTTCATACAAAATCTTGTTAACAATGGCGAAGTCAATCTTAATTTTTGTGGTTCTAAATACCAACTTGCATACAACTTTACCAAACCATTGGGAAAAGAAAATTTTGAATTTCAAAGACAACACTTAGGAATTACATGTGTTGATAAATGTAATGAATCTAAAATAGACATTAATGGGGGCTATTAAATGGTAATTTCTCCTCTCGCTAATTATTGTACATACACATTTAATGTAGTAGTTAGAAGTCATGTTAGTCGATGCATTTAATGTACGCAGGTAAGATAGTTTGTAAGGAAGTTAATGTTGGGTTTTAATAGGCATTTTACATGTATCTTGTTTTTCACTTGTTAATGAA
The DNA here is from genome assembly GCA_001517045.1 of Pseudotsuga menziesii. Taxonomy (NCBI): domain Eukaryota; kingdom Viridiplantae; phylum Streptophyta; class Pinopsida; order Pinales; family Pinaceae; genus Pseudotsuga; species Pseudotsuga menziesii. The sequence goes on from LPNX010201744.1 coordinate 319,747, forward strand.
GAAGAGATATGTGCTCTTGTTTTCAGATCTATGTGATTTTTTCCTCTGCTTCCATCATTTGACACACATGTTGCCAAACAAAATCAACTGCCCTTTCATTAATTTCATATGCTGATATGGCAAGCCCGCCTCATGTCTTGATAAAATTTTCAATGCTAAAGTCATGGAGAAAATCAGAAGGAGGGAGGACACCCTTCGATAGTACTTAGCATTCCATTGTTTATATTAACCCCTTTTTTTGGCTTGGTTTTCGTCCATGGAGTTTAGTTATCGCGAGATATGTAAAGGAGAAGTGAAGTCAAACCAAGAACTGAGCATGTCAATTATTCGCATAGAATTATACTTAGCTGATAAGGCTCCTTGTTGTAAATAGAAAGGAGCAAAGATGGTGAGTTGCGATTCTTCCAGGACTATGACCAACCAAATACCTTTAAACTTTATGAAAACAAATAATCAAGAGTGCACATTCATATCAAAGCCATAAGTAAAGTGGTCGATGAATACTAATAGCCGCAACTAGCCGTTTAGTTTTGTGGAGATCGGTCGTTGTTAAATCCTTATAGTTATATATTTATGGTATAACATATAAATTAAACTAATTAATATAAACATAAAACAAATATTTTTTAATAATAAAGAACAAATCCATTATTGTTACCCCTTTCTTTAACCTTATTTAAATATTAATTAATATGCATTTAAGAATTACAAGATACGATAACCATGAAATGAATCCAGGTTATACACTTGTTACACTCAGATTAATATTGTTGATCTTCTCAAGAAATTCCAAAATCTCAGATAATAACTAACTAAGTACATATCGACATAAAAATACATATAAATTTTCTTTGATTTTATTTAAAAAATTATATGTAATTGTTCTATTATACTATAAATTTATAATTTTTTTTATTATGTATTAAAAAAATTAATTGCAAAAAACTCATACAAAGAACGCATACATTAGGTTAGATAAATGGAGAAATTCTTCAAAATCAAATTGAATGCCTCTAAGAAAATAAAGTTTTCATTCACCACTAAAGGTCATAATTGACTATTTGTAATTAGATAGGAAAATAAAGGGCTAGTTGAAGGCCTTTAAGATAGTAGGGTTTGCATTCACCACTAAAAGGTTATACGAGACAAATTGTAATTAGATAGGAAAATAAAGAGAAAATGGAAGATTAAGTCTTGGATTAAGAAATCCCTAAGTGCTCATAAAGTTCCAAAACCTAACATACAAGGAGACAATCGTGAACAAATATATTGAATGGTTTTAATAGTTCCATAACATTAAGATAGAATGATGAGTGTAATACTACATACATAAATGGGTTAGGATATGCTTTCCAACATCACAGTGAGTACTTTGAGGATATTTTGATTTATATTCAAAAACTAATTCATATATAACTAATATTTTATTTAAAAAATATAATTTATTATTAAAAATGCTAAATTTTGGTGAATATTAACATTGTAATATATTTTGTGTAAAGGGAAAGTTAAAAAAATGGTTAATTAGTGAATATATATTTTGAAAAAAATACAAAGAAAGATTTATATGTTGATTATCCTCCATTGAAATGCATAAAAAACAAAGCAAAGATAAAATGGGTCGAGCTCTTAAAAAGATACTCATTCAAGCATTGATCCAAGAGATTAAACAAAATTGGTGATGCTTTGACGTGTGCTTTGAGAACACTTTATAAATATTGTAATGTATATAGGGAGTATAATATGGGATATATATGGAGGTAATCAAGGGATAATTTTATGTATTGAGGTCATATTTATTAAATAAGATTTATATAGTGTGGAAAAACAATAAATTTTGTACTTACTAGAATTTTCTTTTTTTAGAAGGTATTTATAAGGAAAAACTTTCTAGTAAGTTTAATTACAATTATTTATTTTCAAACTATTGGGACTTATTTAATAAACATGACTTCAATATATCTAAAGATAGAATATACAAATTAACTTGCAAAGAACATAATAGATCCACACAATAAAACAATAAGCAATAATATAATTACACAATAATATAAATAACACCCTTAAGATAGGATAACAACATTAACTATTCCCTAGGGAAGGATTCACTCCACAAGCTATGCTTGTTAAAACTATTACATCCAACACAATTAACAATACATTTCATTCCATTGCTTATACTTCTTTATATAATTTCTATCAAACCTTCTAAGCACCTTAGAGAAGGAACTTTCAAGTATGTGGAGCCTTATAGATACATTATAGGGAAGGAATTTTCCACTAGGAAGAATAATTTAGTAAGACTTATTACAATTGTTGTGTTTCACACTATATTGGCCTTATTTAATCAATATAGCCTCAATACATAGCAATATACCCTTGACTACTTCTGTAGGAACCCCATATTATCTAATATCCTCCCTGTGTACATTACAGAGATTGTAGGAATGGAAGAAATCAAGATTATGTATGTGACAAATTCATATTTTGTTCAAACATTGATAACCAACAAAGAGGTGTGGAGTGTTGATTGAATGATTTCTTCATCCAAAAAGGATTTATTCTCCAAAATTAACAATTATGATTTCCAAGAGTATTAATCAAGGAATATCTTATAAGAGAGTTTCATGACGATGACCTAAGTGGATATTTTAGAATAGAGAAGACCTAATCTTTGGTTCAAGAGGATAATATTTGTTGTAAATAACCAAAATTGTGAAGGAGTGGGTCAAAAGTGGAGAAACATAAAGCAATGCTATTTGCAAAAGGATTTGCACAACACTTTGGTGTTGATTATGGGGAAACTTTTTCACCTGTTTCCAAATTAGACACAGTCAGAAAATTTTTAGCTATTACATCCCACTACCATTTTCCAGTTTATCAATTGGATGTCAAATCAACTTTTTTAATGGAATTTTGAAAGAAGAAGTATATGTAGATCAAGCACAAATATTTGAAGTGAAAGGTCAAGAATTAAATATATACAAACTAAAAAAATATTGGTATGGATTAAAGCAAGTGCCAAGAGTGTGGTACAGTAGAATTGACACATTTGCTCAACAACAGGTTCAGAAGAAGCAACAGTGAGCTTACTTTGTATACAAAATCATATCAACAATCTAATATGCTAATTGTTTGTATTTATGTAGATGACATGATATACATAGGAAATTTAAATATTTCAGATTTTAAATCTGCAATGAAGAAGGGATATGAAATGAATGATCTCAGTCTCATGAAATATTTCTTGGTATTGAAGTTGAACTAATTGAAAAAGGAATTTTTATTTTCCAAAAGGAGTCAAATATATTTCAACGATGTTCAGGATTAGAAAATGTAAACCAACAATCACACCAATTGCTACATGTACAAAATTAAGCAAATAATACAAGGTTTCAACAATCAATCCTACATGTGGGTCACAATCCTGCAATAAATGGAAAATGGTGGCAGCAAGTTCTCTCACATTGAGCAATCTTTCTAATCATGTAAAGGAAACCACCAACCAAACTGTCACTTCACTTATTAGTTCAATGGTAGTTATTGTACATTAATGGCAGATGTGACAAAAAATCATCCCACCAAAATCTCTTATTACCTTAAATTAACTGTCATCCAATTAACATTTGTGAGCAAGATCCACCGTGCGACAACAATTATTCTCTTACAACAGACACATAATCCACAATTTTTTTTTCTCTTGCAATAGACATATAGTTTGTGACCACAATTTTTCTTTTTGCAACAGTCATAACCTTGCGATAACAACACTCATAAACTTGTGACAAAAAAACTCATAAACTTGTGACAAAAACACTCGTAAATATTTTTTTTACTTATTGAACTATCAATCGATTGGAGTGCAGCTATCCTAATAAATATTTAGCCGAATTCCATTCACTAACCCCGTAAAGGGTGTAACATCTAACTACTATAACTAAACTGTACCTCCCTCAATTATATGAATGAAAACATATGGTCCCATACTATGTGGTTCAAATCTTTCAAGGATGCTTCAAAAACTTAACGGTCATATAGGAGAACAATATATCCATTCTGAAATTGGTGATACTTAATATGTCGGTCATGCCAAGCTTTCTATCGCTCCTTCTCGACATTTTGATTATAGTTTGCGACAAATAGATCTTCTTCAAACTATACAAGTTGCAAAAATATTTATTCTATAGCACCAACATCGGTCATCTTAGTAATTGCGGCTATCCTTAGATTAGGTACAATATATTCTAGTGGCATGATAACTTCTTGTTCGTACACCAATATAAATGGAGTTTGGTCTGTCAAATTTTTGCAAGTTGTGCGATAATTCCATAATACTACATGTATTTTATGAGCCCAATCATCTCTTTGAACATTACATATGTTTGTCAATGTATTCTCCAAAATCTTATTGAATGCTTCGACATCACCATTCGATTGTGGGTGATATGGTGTTGTATTTTGATGTTGAATACGAAATTCCTCGGTTAATTTGTCAATCAGTTGATTCACAAAATTTGTGCCTTGATCGCTTATCAAAATATCTAGACATCGAAATCGAGTCACTAAATGGTCAAATAGAAATATTGCAATAGTTGCAGTAGTACAATCCTTTACTGGTGTTTCTTCAACCCATGTGGTCAAATAGTACGTCGCAATGATTATATGATGTGCACCTGTTCTTTTTCCCAGTGGATTAATAAGACCCACAAAATCAACATCCCATTTGTCAAATTCCTGTAAAGTTACATGTGGTACTTGCAACATCTCATCCCATCACGACAGTTTTCCAGTTCTCTGCATGCAAATTAGGCCACCACAATCATGCTTGTAGTATCTTGAGCACTGTTTCTTTTCTTGCATAATGGCCTACTGCGACACCAGTATGTGCTTCATTCAATACCATCGGTTTCTCATGTTCCAAGAAACAACGTCAAAGGTTTTCATCTGGTCCCATCTTGTATAATTTTCCAACAATCAACTGGAAATTTATAACTTTTACAACTAATTGTTTCTTCTGGGTTGTATTGAATCCTTATGGTGCATATCATGTAGTTAAGAGATGTATAATATATCTATAGTGATCATCAAACATCTTGATGGAAAATAGTTGTGCGTTGGGAAGACTATCGTCGAGATTACTAGGCTCTTCTCTACTTTCAAGCCTCGATAGATGGTCAGATCTTGAATTCAGTCGACCTAGCTTGACAATAATTTCAAATTCAAACTCTTCGAATAGGTGAATATAGCAACAAATATTCCCCCCAAACACTGGGTTATTAACCAAATATTTCAATGCAGAACGGTTTGTATACATCTTGAAATTTCCTCCTAGAAAATAATGTCGAAATTTTTAAAGAGCATATACCATAGTGAGTCCTTCTCTTTCTGTCATGGTATATTTATTTTCTTCCATCGACATTTTTCTACTAGTAAATGTGATGGGATGATCAATAGAACGTTCTCCTAGTTGTGCATGTACAATTCCTAGTGCGACAAATGACACATCGACACGTACATGAAATTCTTTTTTCCAGTATGGAAATACCAATATAGGTGTTGTAACCATCTTTTTCTTAAGGACATATAGACTCTCTTGAAATTTCTCATTCCATTGAAATTTGATATATTTCTTCAACAATTTCTCCATAGTGGATGTAACCTATGCATATCCTCTGATGAACATTTTGTAATACCTCGTATGTCCTAAGGTAGTTCTCAATTGTTTCACTGTCGAAGGTGGCTATAGGTCAAAAATAATTGTGATCTTTACAAGATCCATCAGTATTCCATCTCGACAAACCACATGACCCAACAAGATTCCAAAACAATCACAAAAAATGCACTTCTTAAAATTAAGGGAAATCTAGAGCTATCGACATTGGTCGAGCATCATTTTGAGACTCTCAATGTGATCTTTTACTAGCTCGAATACCATCTAGTCATGAAAGTATACCTCAAGAATTTATGAATGAAGTCTTTAAAAGTGGCTACAACTATTCTATAAAAATAGTAGGAGCATTCTTGAGTCCAAAGGGCATTATTATATACTAGAAACATCCTCATTACCTCGCAAAGGTTGTTTTATGTATATATTCCTTTGTAATCCTGATCTGATGGTAACTAGAGAAACCATCAGTAAATGAATATATTTCTTGTCCTCTGAAACTCTCCAATACTTCATCTGTAAATGGGGTCAAAAATGGATCATGCAGGTAGGAATAATTCAACTTTATCAAGTCGATGTAGATACAAATTTCACCAGTTTTCTTGTATTTCACTACCATAGGACTAATCCATCTAGATTATTCAACAGGTTCTATAATTTCCGCATCTAACATTCTGTCTAACTCTATATTGATTTTTTCCTTGTATCTTGGATTGAGTTTGTATGGTTGTTGTTTAATAGGTTTTGCGTCGGGCTTCAATGAAATCTTCATTTCTCCCAGATATCCAACAATTCCCTTCATTTCTGAAAGTTTAGTGGGGAACAGATCCTGGAGATCATGTAATAGGTTGGTAATCTTTGCTATGATCTCATCATCCTAGTAGTCTCTGACATTGGAAAATTTTGAATTCTCTGGAGAACCAATATTTACTTTCTCTATTTTCAAAGGATTCAGAAACTTGTCACTTGATAGACCTGACCCTTCCACTGAGTGAGTACCTTCAGACTCATGAATATTTATGTCATGTGGATTATCATCATTAGGTTCACCTATTATATTATAGCACTCCATCCAATGATGGATTGTCGCTCTGCTCTGATGGAAACTTGTCGTTCACATAGGAATATATTCAAAGATATTAGTTCTGATTACTTGCATAGCAACATCAATTGAAGGATTATTATCAACAAATTCAAATGTATGTGAGAAATTGGTGGCTTGCTCTTCCCACTCAACTATTCCTTCTCGCATCTCAACCGGCGTATATCATTTTCTTGGTATCATGTCTAAAGTGTGTATGAACTGGTGGACCCATTCTTATCGTGGTGATTTCTCCCATGTTGTGGGACAATGCTCAATATTCTCAATAGGATTAGTCAGTATGACATAATTTTGACCAGTGTATAGCACATTTTATCCAAATAATACTTCCATGAATATTCATCATTGCGATTATTATGAAATAGCCTGCTTATGTGCAACCCACAATCTTGCGGGTGTAGCCTTCAATGCAAAATCCATGGCTAACAAGCGTTGAGGTTCTAATACTTTCTCTTCAAAATCTATAATAAAATATTCTAGGTTAGATAAACCTTCATAGGTAGGTAGATCACATACCTCGGTACCTACATGTCGCACATACTTTTTAATTCTTCACATTTTTGCATGGATACTTCATGTAGTCAGTTTTGTCAGTTTTCTAGAGCTTCTCATGAATCTGATGAGCAGAAACTAATACTTCGCCAATCGAGTTTTCCATCGACCATCAGATTCACATAGTCATCTATCATAGAACTAATATTGTAGATATCATCTAGATATCCATCTTTCCCTTCCCTATTTACTTTCTCAACATACTTATGTCCTTCTAGAGGATCAATAGGTGCAACCACCCTTAGCTCTGCATCCTCAAACGTTAATATCCTATTCTTAAAATTGATAATAGTTTGATTTTCAATGGACCAGTTGATCCCCAGAAGTGTGGGATATGGATTTTTATCATCAAGAATATCCATCATCTCAAAATATGCATAAGTCTGAAGTCCTTTTATCTTAACAGGAACCTATGTCACTTGACCAATAGGTAAAACCTTCGACTGATTGGATAATCTTAGTTGAAAAGGAGACCATTTTGGTCTCATCTTTCCCATACTTTCCCATATTTGTCTAGTAATAATATTAAAATTTGATCCTAAATACATAATAATATAATCCATGTCGTAATCACTTATATGGGAATTTATCCTTAGCTCACGACCATATTTCAATATTTTCCCAATGTGGTTAGCTCTATTTTCATCTAATTGAGTTTCTTCGACTAAGGTTGACATTTCTGCTATAGCTATAGCATCCTTATCTTCTATTAATCATAAGCAACGTTTAAGGAATTCTTTCAACTTAGTAACCTTCAATATTGGTTTCTTTTGAAATAGTTGTTCAAATCTTTAAGGCATTTCCAATATTGGTCCTTCATTCGGTACAACCACAGAAATCAAAGATTTATTTATGTCGACAAACTCATGTCTAGCGTCCAAGAATACTTCTTTTTATTTCTGGACATCAAATTGTAGTTTTTTTTTGTGTGTGTTGGTTGGACTCTTCATTTTCCATATGGTGCTTCTTGATCTCCACTAGTCCCAACACCTCCTCTTGTCACAACAAGAATATTAGGCTCCCTTAGTTCAAAAAAAATCCTCGGAATGTTTGGATTAGCATTCTGAGGTGGGTTCTGGTTATTTCTATCCTTCCAATTAGAAATCAACTGTGGACATTATTCAACAGTGTGATTCAATGCTTTACAATACGAACATGTCGATGTAGGATTAGTGCAATCGTTGGAAAATGTCCAGGCTATCTACAATTATAACAAATGACTTGACCTCTTATGGGACCAAATCCTCCTCCTCATCTTTGCCTCTAAAATTTCCACCTCCCTTGGGTTGAAGGTATTGTGCCTAAGGATATTTTTCTTGAGGGTATTGTGCATGATCTTGCTCATCTTGCATCTATTCATCATGTATGTGTCGATTTTCTTCTCTTGCAACAACCGATATTCCCTGCAATATTTCTCGTCGTGGCCCACTGATCGACATAATTTATAGTAAAGGCTGGCTGGTGCACTTACTGTTTTCTGTAAATATAAGCATTCCTCTGACTAATGTCGTATGGTCTAACAATTACTACACCAAGGCATCCCTTCTGTATTTATAAGATTTGGTGCACCTAATGCAAGATAATTCATGAATGTTGGACATGAATATTTATGATGAAATTATGTCATGCATCGTGTACACCATATTTCCTCCTGCACTTATTTTCCTTTCTTTATATCTTTTAGTTACAATTTGGGGTTGGCAAGATACAATTATATCTGCATCATTCATGCACCAGTTTCTTTGACCAGTGAAGCCTTCAATTTCATATCAAGCTCAAGAGCCTCACTCTAGGATACAATCTTCAGTTGCATCAAAGGAACCCAGATATATGGTAGAATCAATGAAATAAACCATTCTTTATGTTGGACATCAAACATTTGAAAACTCACTTTAGCCATCATAGTTTTAAATCTTTGGTCGAAGTCCCAAACATACTCAGTCGGTAACTTCTTGATCTATTTTAACTCTATAATGCATTGCAACTCAGATTTAGGTTTCTTAAACTCATATATCAGTCCCGTATGGATTTTATCTAATGATTTCTAGGGAATCCCTACTGGAACCACATAGAATTTCATATACCAGTCAATTGCATGACCTCTCAAGGTTGTGATCATCTAGGCTCTTTTTATAGCCTCCTCTTCGAATTGTCACATTATCCCTACAAATTTGCATAGGAACCAATGTTGCTTAGGGTCATCTAACCCATTTCCATTAAATATCAACATATTTATATCATTTCCAACCATTTATTTACTCTTAGTATTGTTGAATTAAAGGTTCCACTAGTAGGAATTCCTTGATTGCTATTTCATCTATATTAGTTATTATGATCGACAAAAGCAGTGGGTGATGTGTTTCTAGATCTTACCTCGAGTCCTGGATATGCATGCAGCGTCACATATATGTGGAAATATTGATATGGATCTCGTACCTCCTCTTATTCATCCTCGAAAATAAGTCAATATTCCTCTTCTTCATCGATATGTGGTTCCAATTCATAGTCCCTTCTTTTGATCGCGTTGTAACTTCCTCTCTCGGTTGTAGTCCTTCTTCTCTTTCTTGACCGAAATCTTCTTCCACTTCTTAGGTGACCACCTTCTTCCTCAATATCACTATTAATAGGAAACATCTAAGCTTATTCTTGTCCATTCTGCTTACAATCTTTCTTGCAACATTACCTCAATTCCCCACACATAAATATTTATCTGTCGGATTCTATTCTTGGGATCCATTTTTCACATACCATCATCTTTATCCATGGTTTCAAATATTTCATATAATGACCTTTAGGTTCTTGAAAGAAATCCCTTTTTGTTTCAGTGTATGAATTTACTGTGACAACTACAATCTCCATGATATATTTCTCCATAATACTATCAACCCAGAATTCAAAAACCCTAGATATAGGGTTAGTGACAATTTTCAGTCATTGGATCGATTGAGGACTCTACTCTGTAGGTGATCCACCTTGAAAAAATTTATTTTGGGTTGCTATATTTGATAACCATTCATGCAATATGATGGGAAATTCACTAATGAAAATATCATGAATGTATGTGTAAAGGTATATTTCCAACCATTCTGTTAGGATCAGTCATGATCCTTTGCTTTATTCTTGACCAAACTCTTGTTCTCTATAATCAACCTAGTCTTGAATTTCTGGTTTTAGCGAGTGCCAAAACATATCCATGTCACAATGATTCAGGTCCCAACAATGGAACCATTTGTTGGCATGATTTATTGTCTACCCAGGTTCAAATCCCTTGTTCATCAACAAAGCCCAAGATACCATCCTGACAGAGTGTAACCCCATCGGAAACACCTACAATGCACATGAGGTCTCACCCAAGATTTCTATGGGGATGGCTAGAACCTGGTTTCTGCAGTGATGTCAAGGGATTTCTTGATCATAGTACCATCAAGTCACTTAACCGAAACCAAGGAATAGTCTTCTGTCTTCATACATACATCATCAAAGAATATAACGTATTTATTTTTCAGCATTCATCACAACACATGGTCTATATTATTAAACATGCATTAACATTCCATATCATTTACATAAGTTTAGATGCTTGGCATACTTAACTGATTCATTCACGATAGATATTCGTTCAACTATAGACACATTTACCAAAGACACAAAGACACAAAGTTTAATGTGTAAACCCATCTAGAAAAATACAGAAAGGTGCTTCTCATCTGGCATGAGTAATATTTGAACACCTTTTGTCTATGCACACATCATGTAGACTCTTCTTATATATATTATTAACAATCAAGGACTTCTTTCCCCATCTCATTCTCTCTAGTTTTTGGTCTCGCTCTCTTTTTCTATTCTTCCCTATTCTCTACTCTTCGTCATATATGTGTTATGACGTTTGCACACAGCTTGGATCGACTTTATAGGATTTTACAATTCTTGTTTTACCCATCGATTGATTCTCACATTAGAGGAAATTTCAACTCAAAATGGGCCTTTTAACCATAATTCAAATTCTATGTCATCCTATGTTATCCAATGTAATTGCTTCGAATTTGAAATACCGTATAGGTCTTAGAGAATTTTTTAATATAATTTGGGGATAGGTATCATAAAAAAAACTACCTTTTTTTTCGTATTTTCGACATATCTCCCTGTGTTTTTACTCAAATTTCGATCAGGAGAGCTCCTTGGATGTAAAATTAAATTATGCATCCAACGAGTACCCACTTAGCATACTTTTGATAGACCCTGCTACCCCAAAAACAAGAAATACCTAAAAAAAATGTGATGATGATGTCATCATCATATTTTTTAGGTATTTCTTGTTTTTGGGGTACAGGGGTCTGTCAAAAGTATGTTGAGTAACATCATCATCACATTTTTTAGGTATTTCTTATTTTTGGGGTAGAGGGGTCTGTCAAAAGTATGCTGAGTGGGTACCCATTGGATGCAAAATTTGAGTAAAACCACAGGGAGATATGTAAAAAATATGAACAAAAAAAGTAGTTTTTTTCTTTTTTCCCTCCAAAATTAATATATATATATATATATATATATATATTTAGGAGGCCCATTTTTAGTTAAAATTTCCTCTAATGACTGTTGGTCGATAGGTTGTCTTCCTAATTTAACCCATCCCAGTTCATTTAAAAATAGGCATTATTGGCCCAAAAGTAGACTATTATTCTAACTATATTTTTACAACAAATAGGTCGAACTCCTCGTTTTGAATTTATTTTCTCCTCCTTTATCTCAAATTCTTCTGTCGCGATCTTTCCCTATCTTGCGACTGGAATCTTCATCTTTCTGAACAAGATTCGATTTATATTTTTGTCTTTTCCGAGGGCCAACACCTTGGAAGACTCAAAAATACATTTTAATAATACTTTAGTGGGTACTACTGGCCTGACTTATATTGGAGGTTTAACCTCAAGAATTTACATGATCAAATACATCAATGACATCCCTAATCAGTGGAACAACATCTCTAGAAGGGGTAATAATAATAATACATAAATAGAATATCTTCTGAAGTTACATTTCTTTAACAAGAAAGGGTCTCATACCAAGAGAAGCAAAATAAAGCCATAAGTGCCAAACACAAGCACATAAGAAATATCATGAACCAACACATAAGAGTGATCTTCAACACGCACAAATCAAATTGTTTTATGAGCAATTTGAAATGGGAGAGAGAGGGACACAAGCAGGACAGTTACATTCCAAAGATAACAAATAGGATTTACACATCAAATCGCTACACCAAGAGGCACACTTATCCAACTCATGAGGGCGGACTAGGTGAGAGAGAGAGAATCCAATCCTTAAATAAAAATTAATCTCAAAGTAAATAAAACTAAGGAGTAACATAACACATGAGGGTACATAACCTAACATAACACGTGAGGGTACATAACCAATAGGGTCCATCAAGTACCTAGGAATGGTTTACAACATTGTCATAGGATAAACACACATAGGTAAACAATTTTCCATGACCTATTGCTCGTAACATAATGGTTCCTCATACTATCTTTTGTGGCATCGGTCATCCAATTGTTTTATTTTAATAATTATTTTATATGATAATAATAATAATAATAATAATAATAATAATAATAATAATAATAATATGCAAACCATAATACAGGCACCTTGGGCCAATTTGTCCAACATAACAGAATAATTATATGTCTAGGGGTTAAACCTAAGGGTATTATAACCCTCCCCCCTTAAACCATGCATTGTCCTCGATGGATACACATACATGCCACAAAATCTCAAAACAGATGAGGGTATGCCTCCCTCATCACAACTTCCAATTACAAAGTTGCATCCTTAGGAGTATAGTGGCTCCACTAAATCTTAACCTAACAGATTTCTCTGTTCCTAAATAACTTGTTATTCTTTCCTGTAATGGAAACGGGCTCTACCGAAAAGTCTCCTTTCGGCTCCACCTAGTCATATCAAATATATATACAAAACATAATAAGCATCATGTATAACTATCGACATGAAATCATATATATACCAACATGCTAACACGAATAATATGTCATTATCAAAATAATCTAAGCAACAATATATCATGGTATATGCATCATCATCTAATGTAAAACAAAAGCATCTACTCTACAATTTACATGTATCATATTCCAATGAATTAAATGCCTAGGATCGTGCACATATTTTTTCAACAAAGAGACATGAAACACATTATGCATTTTTATGCTAGGATGCAAAGCTAGTTCATAAGAAACTGGTCCTATCTTTTTCAAAATATCAAAGGGATTGTGATATCTAGCCGCAAGTTTAGAACAATTCCCCAAGTTTAAAGTACTATTTTTCAGTTTCACTTTCGAAAACACATGATCCCAAACCTAAAACTACCTCTCAATCCTATTCTGATCTGCATAACTTTTATGTCTATTTTGTGTTGTTTTCAATTTATGTTTAATCCTGACCATCTGATCTTTGACATTTCCTTTAATAATTCTGGTCCAATGATAATTTTGTCTGTCGAATTGTCACAACTAATAGGTGTGTTGAATTTTCTTCTATAAATTTCTTCAAAAGGACTTACTTTCAAAGAAGAGTGATAACCATTGTTATAATAAAATTCCATAAGATGCAAATAATTTTCCCATTTAGTAAGTTGACCCATTACATACATTCTTAACATGTCTTCAATCACTTGATTAACCCTTCTATATGTCCATCTATTTGAGGATGATGTGAAGTACCCATATTCAAATTTGTTCCAAAACCTTTAAACAAACCTTTCCAATAATGACATGTGAATTTTGAATCCCTATTTGACACAATTGCTTTCGAAATACCATGCAATCTAGCTACCTCTTTCATATAAATATCTATTATCTCAGGTGCTTTTATGTGTAGTCTTAATTAGTATAAAGTGAGATTCTTTTGTTACTTTTTCTAACACTACCATAATATAGCATCATGTTGTGACCTTGTCTTAGGTAATTTCATGATAAAATCCATACCAACTACATCCCATTTTCATTTTGGTATTTGTAAATGTTGTACCAAACCTGTAGGATGTCTATGTTCAAATTGTACTTTCTGACATTCTAAGCATCTAGTTATGTAACATGCAATTTTTTTTTCATTCGTAGCCAGTAAAATCCTTCTTAATTGTTGCTACTATCTTTTGAAAACCATGGTGACCTGCATACGATACATCATGCATTTCTTTTAAAACCAATTTCATTACGTTTTCTGAGTTAGGAATGTAGACCATGTTCTTATACTTAAGTATTCCATCTTCTAGTTTATAGTGTTCAAACTTATGTGTTGTTCCTTGTTGCTGCAAACCTTCTTTTACTTGTTGAAAGAATTCATTTGTATTCTTTTCATGTTTTCTTATATCCTTTAAATCTGAAGTACTAGTACTGATAGCTACGTGCATCACATGCATTTTCCTACTAAGTGCATCTACCACTTTATTTTATTTTCCTTTTATATGTTTAATGTCAAAATATATTCACATAATAGTTCCATCCATATTCTTTTTCTTGCATTTAGATTAGGTTGTTCGAACAAGTATTTTAGTCCATGGTGATCAATTCTTAATTCAAATTTCATTTCCATTAAGTAGTGCCTCCATATCTTTAAAGCATGTACTATTGTTTATGTATTTGTAACTTCGGAATGTATTCACTTGTATATCTTATGTATTGTACCGCAATGTTTATTCTGGGAAGTATTTGTAATGTAATTGAGTCATGCCATGCCTCGATGTTCCTATCGGGAGATTCAATAATGTAAACAAGTCTTGTAAAGTCATTGAGGTTAACCCTCCATTGTAATTCGGGGCAATAGTCCCACAATTGAGTTAAAGTTAACCCTCCTTGTTGATCGGAGGGCAAAGCCCCCATAGTTATTGGGCACTAGGGTTAGTAGACTCTCCTAGAGATGTCAGCCCTAGTAAGCAATTGTTAAGTGAGGCTGACATGTTGGAGTGGTAATTAAGTGAATGAAAGAATATAAATAGAGAGTGAGCCTTTCTATTTATTACACATAGACTCACTCACTGGGGTGCATGAGTGAGAGAGGAGAAACTCTCTCAAGTGAGAGAGAGAGAGAGAACAGATGTTGGATATCATCTTTATGCTTTCATATTTTACTATTGTCATTGGTGCTCATTCTATCTCCAAGAAAGTTGCGGGTTTTTCTCCTTTATGGTTTCCCTGAGGAAAATTCTTTGTGTCTCTTGTATCTTGTGATTTTTGTTGTGCATGTTATTCTCTTAGATAAGATCCTAAGATCATATTGCTTAAATGATAAAAATATAACATGGTATCAGAGCTAACCTAAGAAGAAGACACTGTGTAGCTACAGAAGCTAGGGATTATTAATTTTTGGGTCTCTCTCCATAAACCATCAGCAAAAGAAGGCTAGGCTGACTCTCCATTGAAGGGCGCATCTTTCTGTCGAAGTAGAATTTGATTTCGGGCATTTTCAATTTTTGTTGCAGAAAATTAGGGCTTTTTACAAAAGAGGAATTTTTGAGTGAGCCTGGCATAGGATTACTCTCCTCATCAAAATTGAAGTTTAGAGAGCTGGGTTGATATTTTTGGTTGGGAGAAACTTTCAGAAAGTCAAACCCTAGTTTGACCTCGGGCCTGAAAAACCCTAAAATACTGAAACTAGTAGTTTTGGTAAATTCGTTATATATTGAGATTGGAGAAGGCCCAGGAGCTAAAAATTTCACAGGCCGAAGATAAATTCTTGATGTACCCTGTGTAAAAGTTTCAGACTCATATTTGTTGTATTTTGGGAGATATGATTCTTCCAAATCAGGGTTCCAGACTCTTCCAGGATTCATCCCTAAACAGGACATCGAGGGCGAATTGCAATATCTTGGTCTACAAAGATACAAATGAAATTGTGCAAGATTTTATAGACAGGTCATGGACTGTACTTTATTTTATAAAAGGTGAAACTGTGACACGTGGTAGTCCATACAAGTTCGCTATGTTGAACAGTCTTGAAATAAGTCACCTTGGGAAAACTCTCATAAGTCCCAATTTGTGAAACCAATTCTGGTAAAACATATGGTGTTGGAAAGAGGATAGATGAGGTTACCTAAGTACGAAATTTCAGACACATAGGAGCCTTAATTTCAGAGATATCATAGAAACAGTATCAGGAATTTATGCAGAAGAAATTGGTAAACTAGGGCTTCCAGTTCCGGGAGCTTCCCTCCACTGTTTTCATAAAAGGAGTACATTGGATATCTCACCTTGAAGAGGTCTATCTTTCTATCTAATCAGATCTGAAAGATTCTAAGTTTTGAAAATTAGGGTTTCTTTGACAAACCCTAGATCAGCCAGCTCTGGAACCAGGACGAACACCTCAAATCGATAAGATCTAATCTTTTTCTATTTACATTTGAGGTTCTCATTTTTAAAAGCCTAGTCACACGAGCTAAAAGACAAGTTTGGTGAAACTGACAAATTCCAAGCATGGAAGTATTGGATCTCTCTGGTTCTTTAAGAAAATGAATTGGACACCTACATGAGTGGAGAGGTTCCAATTCCAAAGGGAGATGAGGCTAAAATCCTTACACGAGAAGAATTTGGTTAAGGCCAAGAATATCATTGCTGACTCAATCACAGATCACCTTATACCACAAGTGTCTTCCCTAAAGACACTGGAAAATATGTTTGATTCCTTGACCAAGCTATTTGAAGGGAAGAACATAAATCAAAATATGAATTTCAGAAAACAGTTGAAGAATGTGAAGATCCAGAATGTAGAGGCCATGCAGTCATAATTTACAAGGGTCTCTCAAATCAAAGAACAACTTGAAGCAGTAGAAGAAGAAGTGGAGAATGTAGAAGTTGTGATAACCACCTTGAATCACCTCCCAGGATCATGGGATTCATTCATTCAAGGAATGTGTTCCAGAAGGAAGTGATTACTTTCAGCAGACTCTGGGAAGAGTACACACAAGATGAAGCTCGACTCATAAGAAAAGAAGAGAAGATGGGAGCAACTAAAGATCAAGCTCTCACCATCCAAAGAAGATCCCTTAAGCATGAGGAATATGAAGGAATCAACTCTTGAAGAACCTTTTATCCATCTTATCATAATAATAAGATGATGAAGCTGAAAGATCAAGAAGGAGTCTACCCACGAGACAAATAAAGATAACTATTCAATTGTCATTTCATGATATTATTTTGTTATGCATTTGTTTATATTTAGCTGATTTGTTATGCATGATAGAATGTTTGCATTAATGACAGTATACTACTAATATGCATGTCATGGGTAAGTATCCCATGGTGCTATACAACTCTCCATTTCTACTTATCTAGAATGAAACCTCTTTGCTGACATATTGGATTAGTGCAAAATCTCAATGTTGTCCTGGTAGAGATGGAAGGCATATAGAAAGTTTCCGCAAGATATGGATGAATGTTGTATTGGCTAAAATAGTTGCATAATCATATATTTATGCATAAGAATTTTTCATTATGAACATTCCTTATGAAATGTTTCTAACCATACAAATAATGCATTTGACTTGTAGGAAAGATCACGTACAATCACCTACAAGCAAAGAAGGATGGGACTTGTTCCGAAGAACAAGTGACAATAGTTCAAGAAAGAATCCAAGATGAAGAATAATATGATGATACTTTCAAAGAAAGAAAGAGGTCTCAGACACAGTGCAGTTATGTGACACTGTTGAGCGACATCATTGATGTAGAGCCTTCCAGCTATGAAGAATTAACCAAGAATAAAGGGAAGGAGAGTACCAGTTTAAGAAGAATGATGTCTAAGATGCAATATCGAGACCTGAAGAGAAGTCTGTGGGATACAAGGAAAGATTCGTAGCATGAAGCTTCTCACAGAAATAAGGCATAAACTACGAACATACATTTGCATCCATTAGAATTTAAGACACATGACAGGAAGAAACATGTGTGCAAATTAAAGAAGGCCTTATAGGAGCTCAGAAGACAACCACGAGATAACACATACATGAGGAGCTTGAAGATCACCTAGAGTGATGAAGATATTAACCTTTGCTACAAGGTTGAAGATGAAATCCTATAGAGGATGATAAGATCACAGATGGATGTGAGAAGAACTTTTGAAAAGGTTCAAGATAGAGGATCTTGGTATCCAGTGACCCTAGATGGATACATAGAATAATAGTAGCAAAGGAAGATACTTGTCACTCTGGTAAAAAATGTTTAAGTGCATAGAGTACGAAATAATGAGGGAGTATGATGCTCTGCTTCAGAGGTAGTGACTGTAGAAGATCCTGAGGTTCGACATGGTATGACAGGATGGAAAACTTACTGATGGCTCTAGGATTTACTTGAGAGTAAAGCTGATTCCAACCTTTACTTCAAGGTTTAAGGTGGAATACCATTGATGCTCCTGTTATATGTCGATAACTTGTTCTTTATAGAAAAGAGGAACTCATTAAAGTTGCAAGAAGGAGACTTGCTGCCGATTTCAAGATGAAGGACTTAGATATGATGCACTACTTTCTAGGCATGGAGGTGTGGCAGAATGCGAATGGAATCTCCTTGGGACAAGGGAAGTATGCAGTATAAATCTTGAAGCGGTTCAGGATGATGGACTGCAAGGCCATGACCACACCTATGGCATCGACCCTGAAGCTACTGAGTGTCCCTTCATAAGATTCGGTTGACGCCATGATGTATCGTTGGATGATTTGTTCCTTGATGTACCTGACAAATACAAGACCAGATATTTTCTTTACTGTGAACACATTGAGACATGCTCACTTGATGGTTGCAAAGCATGCAATGAGGTACCTGAAGGGTACAACTGAGTATGTGCTCAATTATGATGCAAATCAGAAGATTAACCTGGAGGGTTATGTGGATTCGGATTGGACAGTACCATTTATAGGAAGAGCACTTTGGGGTGTTGCTTTAGTATGAGATAAGGTGTGATCTCTTGGTTTTGTAGGAAGCAGTCCTACATGGCACTGAGTATAGCCAAAAGAGGAGTAGTGAAGCTCCAGTATGTGATCCATATCAATATCTCTCGAAAGAGGGAGTTCTAGCATAGCCGGTGAGACAGGTTGTCTGAGCATAAATCCTGGCGAAGCTCATAGGTTTCTCAGACGTAATCAGTCCTGTAGATTGTCCTCAGATGTAATTGGTCCTAGCGAAGCTCACAAGTTATCCTTGGACATAATCAACCCCGATGTGATTCTATGCTAGAAATGGCCAAAGTGAAGTTTGAGTACTTCAGGGAGAAGCTTGGTGGTCTCTAGATCAAGGTTCCTTCCAAGGGGAAGTGATGTGTCCATGAGCCCTTATGACATGGTGATAGGATTGGTTCCTTACATGATCATCTGTAAGTGCGGAGCCATTTTGATATGACTGTGGAATTATCTCCCACATGATCAGATGTAAGTGCAGAGCCATTTTGATATGACTATGGGATTGGCTCCCACATGATCAGATGTAAGTGTAGAGCCATTTTGATATGACTGTGGGTGGGATTGGATCCCACATGATCAAATGTAAGTGTAGAGCCCTTCTAACATGGATGTAGGATTGGTTCCTCCCATGGTCAGATGTAAGTGCAGGCCCTTCTGACATGTATGATGGATTGGTTCCTCGCATGGTTGGATGTAAGTGCAGAGCCTTTTCAACATGTATGTTGGATTGGTTCCTCGCATGGTCGGATGTAAGTGCAGAACCTTTTCGACATGTATGCTGGATTGGTTCCTCGCATGTTCGAATGTAAGTGCAGATCCTTTTCGACATGTATGCTGGATTGGTTCCTCGCATGTTCGAATGTAAGTGTAGATCCTTTTCGACATGTATGTTCGATTGGTTCCTCGCATGGTCGGATGTAAGTGCATAGCCTTTCTGACATGAATGTTGGATTGGTCCCTCTCATGGTCAGATGTGAGTGATGGGCCTTTCTGACATGGATTCAGGATGTGTTCCTCCCATGGTCATATGTGAGTGTTGGGCATGCCTTTCTGACATGTATGTTGGATGTGTTCCTCGCATGGTCAAATGTAAGTGCTGGGCGGGCCTTTCTGACTGGGTCAGATATAAGTGTTGAAGAAGAAGAAGACCTACATGAAGGCTAGGCCTACAACCAACATGAAAAAGGGCTGGCTCTGTAGAAATTCCTATGACGAGAAGAATTGAGAGATGGCACCAGTTGATCGAGATAGAAGTGATGATGATGATCCAGTGATGATCCAGATCCAGTGATGATCCAGATCCAAATCTAAAGATGAAGATGACTTGAAGATGAATATAACTTGATGATGATCCAAATGATACAGAGAAGAACACTTGTGCTAATAAATTGTGTCGAGAGAATACCTTCCTAGTTAAGAGGGAGTGTTGATGTATTTGTAACTTCAGAATGTATTCACTTGTATATCGTATGTATTGTACCCCAAAGTTTATTCCGGGAAGTATCTGTAATGTAATTGAGTCATGTCATGCCCTGATGTTCCTATCGGGAGATTCAATAATGTAAACAAGTCATGTAAAGTCGTCGAGGTTAACCCTCCATTATAAGTCGGGGAAATAGTCCCCACAATTGAGTTAAAATTAACCCTCCTTGTTGATCGGAGGGCAAATTCCCCACAGTTGTGGGGCACTAGGGTTATTAGAATCTCCTAGAGATGTCAGCCCTGGTAAGTAATTGTTAAGTGATGACGACTTGTTGGAGTGGACATTACGTGAACGAAAGAATATAAATAGAGAGTGAGCCTCTCTATTTATCACACACACACTCACTCACTAGGGCACATGAGTGAGAGAGGATAATCTCTCTCAAGTGAGATACAGAACAGTTGTTGGAGATCATATTTATGTTTTCGAGTTTTACTGTAGCCATTGGTACTCATTCTATCTCTGAGGAAGTTGCGGGGTTTTCTCCTTTATGGTTTCCCTGAGGAAAATTCTTTGTGTCTCTTTTCTCTTGTGATTTTTGCTATGCATGTTATTCTCTCATATAAGATCCTAAGATCATATTGCTTAAATGGTAAAAATCTAACAACTACTACTACTAATTCCAAGTCATGTGTAGAATAACTTTGTGCAGGTTTATTTAAATTCCTACACTCATAAAAAATAACCTATCCATTATGAGTTAACACACCACCTATACCCTGCTAACACGCATTTGTACATACCATGAAATTTTCATCTGGATTCGCAATTTTAAAAAACGGTGCACTAGTAAGCATCTCTTTAAGATTCTAAAAACATGTTTCACATTTAAATGTCCAGTCAAACTTTATACCTTTCTTTTGTAAATAATTTATCAGATGTGTAATCTTTGAAAATACTTTTATAAACTTGTAATAGTAATATATTAATCCCATAAAATATCTAACTCCTGGCACATTCTTAGGTGTTAGCCAATTCAGAATTGCTCCTATCTTTTTGAGGTCAATTGAGATTCCTTCTTCTAATACAATGTATCCTAAATAGTGAATCTTTTTTTGATAAAAAGAGAACTCACTTAACATAAATTTGATTATCTCTAAGTACCTACATTACTAGTCTCAAGTGTTTCATGTTCTTTCTTTGTCTTAGAGTAAACTAGTATGCCATCTAAGAAAACAACACAAACTTGTCCAAATATTTTCTAAAAACAAACATTCATCAAGAACATAAAGGTAGTTAGTGCATTTGTCAAACCAAATGGAACAAATGTAAACTCATAATGACCATATCTTGTTCTAAAAGTTGTCTTATTGACGTTCTCTTCCTTGATTTGGACTTGATAATAACCCGACCTGAGAGCTATCTTTGAAAACATTGTGGAACCCCTTAATTGATCAAATAATTCATCAATTATTGGTAAAGGATACTTGTTCTTGATAGTTTCCTAAATTAATTTCCTATAATCTATGCAAAATCTCAAGGCACCATATTTCTTTCTTACAAACAAAACTAGTTCTCACCAAGGCGAAACACTAGGCCTAATATAGCCTTTCTTTAATAAATCCTTTAAATACATCTATATAACTCTTTCAATTCAGGTGTACTCATCCTATAAGGGACTTTAGACGAAAAAACTGTACTAGGCACTAGATGAATAGTGAATTCTATATCTCTTTTAGGAGGAACTATGGGTGATTGAAATACATCTGCAAATTCCTGTAATACTGAGCATTCCTATAACTGAGGTTCATTTTCCTTAGATTCTTCTAGGTGAGCTACATAAATTTGACACCCTTTTCTAAAACACTTCTTTAATTGTAAGGTTGTAACATGTCTTAAAAATATCAATCTATGTATTTCTTTGTTACTCTGTTTCCTTCCTCATCTAGACATGTGTAATTCTTATTGTAGCAATCCAAGATAGCTCGATGTGTAGTGAACCAATCCATACCAATCAAAACATTGTAAGATCCTAAGGGGATAACATTCAAATCTGCTAAAATATTTAAACCATTCATTTCCAAAGGAAATTGTCTTACTATTGTTGTGACTTTTCTTTTAGTTACAGTTGCTAACTATACAAGGAATGTTACCTCAAGGTTACTTTTCTTAAGAGAACAATTCAACACTACACTAGGTGCACCATAAATGTTACTAGCTCCTGAATGAATTAAAATAGACACAGTTCTATTACCAATCCTACCTGCCACTTCTATCATGTCATATTGATGATCTACCCGTCTATCTTCCAAAGAAGCATAAATCCTATGAGTCTTATCAACATCACCTACCGTTTCTTTCAGAATTTTGTGAATGGTTTCTCCTTTCTTATGTGGACAATACCTTGCATAGTGATTCTCATTACGATTCCAACATCTAACAAGAAGTTTGTTATTTGAATCTAGATACTTATGAAAATTACCAATTTTGTTCACAAGAGGCTTGGTTCCCTTCTTTCTTTGGTCTCGTGTAACACTCTTCTTATCCTTAAAGTTCTTATGTTTCTTATTCTTATCCAACTGATACAAATGTTTTCCCTTCCCGATTACTTCTTTAAGGGTCTTGGGAATATCATATTGAATCTTATCCCTGTAAAAAGTTGGCAATCCACTTAGAAATATTTAAATCTTAACTTTATTGTCTTTTATATAGTCTGCATAAGTTAACATTTCAAGAAATCTCTACTCGTATGCATCTATAGTTAAACTACTCAGCTTAAGTTCAAACAATTCTTCCATCTTGTTATTTCCCATAAAAAATGGAACCTGTAATGGCCCCCAGGGCTATCAAAGGGTCTCAAGGACATATCATTATCTCTAAGGATAATTAGATAGTTTTAGCACAACGGATTAGTCAAACAATTATTTAACTCCATTTTCCAAAATATCGGTCTATGCATTCCTTTAACTGTTACTCTATTTTCATCCTCATCTATACATGTGTAACTCTTATTGTAACAATCCAAGATAGCTCGGTGTGTAGTGAACCGGTCCATACCTATCAAAACATTGTAATATCCTAAGGGGATAATATTCAAATTTGCTAAAATATTTAAACCATTCATTTCCAAAGTACATTGTCTTACTATCTCTGTGATTTTTCTTCGTTACAGTTGCTAACTGTACAATGTTACCTCAAGGTTAATTTTCTTAAGAGAACAATTCAAAACTACACTAGGTGCAACATAAATGTTACTAGCTCCTGAATTAATTAAAATATACAATTCTATTACCAATCTTACCTGCCACTTCTATCATGTGAGATTGATGATCTACGTAGCTATCTTCCAAAGCTGCATAAATCCTCTAAGTCTTACCAACATCCCCTACTATTTATTTCTGAATGTTGTGAATGGTATCTCCTTTATTATGTGGACAATACATTGCATAGTGAATCTCATTACGATTCCAATGTATCTAAAAAGAGGTCTCTTATCTGAATCTGGATGCTTACGAAAATGACCACTTTTGTTCATAGGAGACTTGGTTCCCTTCTTTCTTTGGTCTCATGTAACACTCTTCTTATCCTTCAAGTTCTTATGATCCTTATTCTTATCCAATGTATACAAATGTTTTTCCTTCCCAATTAATTCTTTAAGGGTCTTGGGCATATCATATTGAATATTATCCCTGTAAAAAGTTGGTAGTCCACTTAGAAATATTTCAATCTTAACTTTCTCATCTTTTATATAGTCTACAAAGTTAACATTTCAAGAAATCTTTTCTCGTATGCATCCATAGTTAAATTGTTTAGCTTAAGTTCAAACAATTCTTCCATATTGTTATTTCCCAACTATGATACCACGTGTAATGTCCCCTGGGGATATCAAAGGGTCTCAAGGACATATCGTTATCTCTCTAAGGCTAATTAGATAATTTTAGCACAACGGATTAGTTAAACAATTATTTAATTCCATTTTCTGTGATTTAATTTCGACAAAATATCTTTAATAACCAATAAATTAAAGAACTATTCCAAAAAAGGATGGGTTTGGGAAGGATTATTAACATCATCTAACATCATCAAACCTTCAATCCAAGCCATATTAGAGATACTAACCACTTTTAAAGGTTAATTATTCTTATTCAAATTAACTAATAATTAAGGTGATAATTACGACGCTTAACGACAGTTATCACAAATCCAATTTTTTTTTAAAATGATTATCAATGTAAATGAATTAATAACATCTAATTACATGTAAATAAGGCCTAATTACCAAAATTACAATAATTAATCATAGTAATTATAAAAGTGAGTCCACAAGACTAGTTAATTAGTTTTCCAATATAAGCAGCTAGTCTTGCACAAAATCAACTTGTAAACATGTCAATAAACTCAAAATCAATACTACAGACAGTAATGAAATATTTAAGCATGCACCTAAATCCAATTAAATTTTTATTTGCATATCATTCCAATTTCATATAAAGTGATCTTTTCCATGAATTCCAATGAAACTAGTTAATATTTACCACAAGGAATTGAGTCTAAATAACTTAACCAAAATAAATGTATCCATAAGTAAAGGATCACAACTGATAAGCCACCTACAACACATTATCATGTTATAAATATAGCACATGGATGTAGTATTATATTTTTATGAAAATAAGTATTTCAATCCACAACTAGTTATCGATTTTCACCACAATGTACCTAGTTTCCAATCTAACCTTTCAAATGCAAAATAAAAAGATATATATGAATACTCTAACTCATGGAAAACATAGCATGAGTCACCTATATTCATATGGTTTTCTCTTTCCACCCATATATTTTCCATTAAATTACTCACAAATCTAGTTAATTCTACTCTTGTGAATTGACTAGTAAATCTAGGAATCACTACAAGTAATTAAATCCAGAGCTCATAGAATCATTCAAATGTCATTCCAAATATAAAAAACATGTTTATTAGTCATAACAGAGGTATATATAATTCAATCATTTTGTCAAAAAATTCATATGAAAAGTCACAAATCTACTCAAAACAATTCCATTGGAGGAGCTAGAAATTGGAAATTGATCTAGAATTTTGGAAGACATTTCCTAAACACTATCAAGAATATTTTCCCTCACATTTTCACACATTTAATTTTTATTTATTATACATAAGCATAAAAATAAAAATAAGGCATTTTTACAAATGCATCATATGCCAAGTCTTCAAATTATGCAAACAATCCAATCAAAGAACTAGTTTTCTATTAAAAGGTAGAAGCATCAAAGAGAAGCGTCTTAAATCATTCCAGGCCACGGTATCATCAAAATACAAATTATATAATGAAAAAGGGAAAAAATATAAGTTCTATAGAAGAGTTTCCAAAGAATCATTTCCTCAAACAATTTGTGCACAAAATCCCAAAAACTAATTTCCAATTCCTTCACAAATTGTTTTGCATAAATAAATTGAATTCCATGAGAATTTTCTTCCACAAATTTCTCATATGTTTCATCAAATATTTCATGTGCATTCATAAATAAATTATATCGGATCCAAATACATTAAATAAAAATGATATAAATCACTTATCTTTTCAAAATACACAATCAAAATCAAATGTGCCACATTCCACCCAGTTGTAGACACAATGCAAGCCAAAACTCAATTTGCAATGGTTACCACCAGGATGGAACCATGATGCCGCAAGAAACGGCACACTCAACCACAAATTCTCTCAAGAAATCAGTCCAACCATAACCCGATGGAAAGTATGACCTCTACTTCCACTCTAAGGAACCAGTGGCTCCAGGGCAACAGTCTAACCACAACCCAATGACAAGTAGCACTTCCAATACAAGGAAATTCTAGTGGCTCTAGGAAAAATACTAGTGACTCTATAGTAACTTGTCTTGGGAACAAGATCAACAAGGGTCTCATACCAAGAGCTGCAAAATCAAACCACAAGTATCAAAGAGACGCACAAGAGAAAAAGCATGAACCAACACACAAGAGTGATCTTCATTACACGCAAATTGAATTCCTTCATGAGCAATTCAAATTCATAGAGAGAGGGACACAAACATGAGAGATACATTCCAAAAATAGAAAATAGGAGTTACACATCAAGTGGCTACACCAAGAGACACACTAATCCAATTCATAAGGGCCCATTAGGTGAGAGAGGGACTCCAATCCTAAAATAAAAATTAATCTCAAGGTATATAAAACCATGGAGTAAACATAACATGTGAGGGTACATAAACAAGAGGGTCCATCAAATACATAAGAAGGGTATACAAAATCATCATAGGCTCAACACACATAGGTAAACACTCTGCATAACCTCTTGCTCGTAGCATCATGGTTCCTCATACTCCCTTTTGGGACATCGGTCGTCAAATTGTTTTATTTTATTAATTATTTTATAGATTTAACATAATAAAAATAACAATAATGTGCAAAGCATGGTCCACGCACCTTGTGCCACTATGTCCAACATGATACAATAGTAATATGTCCAAGGGATAAACTAGAGTGTATTACACACTCTCTCGCATTCCCCCTTTATACCCTTTTTCCCTACCACCCCACCCTCTCTCTCTGTAAACCCACCTCTCTCTAACCCTCCCACCTCCTTGTCGCACCCTTAACCCCCAACCTCTCTCTCTCTCTCTACTCTACCCTCCCTCCTCCTCCCCAAATCCCTAATCACCCTACCCCACCCC
>LPNX010201744.1:348003-408125 GCA_001517045.1 Pseudotsuga menziesii
CCCCCTCTCTCTCCCAACCACCCCCTCCACCGTTCTTTTTCTCTTTGCCTACCCCTAACACCCTTGCTCTCTCTCTTCCATACTCCCTAACTACCCTCTCTATCTCTCTGAACACCTAACCCTTCAATCTCTGTGTACACCTCAACTGCCCCTACCCCTAACTCCCCCTTCTCTCTATTTCTCTTCTAATGATCTCTCTATCCCCTCTACTCCCCTACCCCTAACTCTCCCTTCTCTCTATGTCTCTCCTCCCCTACTCCCTAACCACCCTCTCTATCTCTCTAAACACCTAACCCTTCAATCTCTGTGTACACCTCCACTCCCCCTACCCCTAACTCCCCCTTCTCTCTATTTCTCTTCTAATGATCTCTCTCCATCCCCTCTGCTCCCCCTACCCCTAGCTCCCCCTTCTCTCTATGTCTCTCCTAGTAGAAAGAAAGACTCACGCGCTTGCTTGACCACACGATCCATCCTGCATGGAGGAACTTCCGCAAAAAGGAACTGAATGCACAAACATTTTTGAGATTTTAAAGCCGGCGCGTTCCAATTGCAACGAAATTGATACCAGCTTCATGCAGGCACCCTTGAATCTAATGAAGATTCTTCATAGAAACTTTTCGACCCCATTAACTGCTCTATCCTCCGAATTTGTACTGGCAGACTATATTCAGGCTGGATTTTATTAGATTAAAAATAGAAAATTTGTCTGGAAATATATCTCATTAAATTATTATTGATATGTTAACTCGCCCGTGAGTGCATATGGGATCTCTTCTGCTCTTTCAACAACCGTTACGTGTAATGATCTCTTTTCTATTCATTCATGCAGCATTGTTTACAGCGCAACAATATTGTTTACAGCTTTCAGCCTTCCCTGTTACAAATTGGGATCAGCCAAATGGCAAAGAAAATAAGGAAATGTCCACGAATTTCTCGTTTACACGCCGAACTTTTTGGTATCTCTCCTGAACGTTTGGACTCACAGACTAGAAGTGTGAGGACAGCACAACTTTTGCGTGGATGCAGTAGTTATATTACTTTCTACGCGTGGCAACGCAGGGCAATAATGGTAGGTTTCACTTTAGCTGTTAGAAATCCATGAGTGATCTCTCCGTCTTCTCGGACTTCAACTGTTTTTGTTTTTAAGCTTTTCTATATATATTTATATTACGTACTTAATGGCACGCAAGGCCTGCTCAAGAGTTTTCAATTACATAAAAGAGACAATTACGTAAAAGAGGCATAGAGTGGATTACATATAATATAATTTGTCCATCATACTAGTTCTCATTTTCATTTTATAGAATTTGAATACCAGAATCAATAACAGTATAATTGTCTGCAGATTTAAAATGTCATCAACTATGGTTGTCTCCAACTCGTTAGAAGGATTTTATGTAGAAAATGCATCACTGAGAATGTCTACGAGAAAATCAGATATCGCAAACGAAAATGGATCGTCACCAAACTTTGTGGAAACCGTGGAACCAGAGGATCAATGCAATTATTCTCTCCAGAAGTCTGCCCACAAAATGGACAATGGTATGGAATTCTATTGCATTGTTGCTTCATTTCATTTGCCTAATCCTATGGGTATCACAAGCAATGTTTGCTTTTATGATTCTGATAAATAAATATAAATAACCTATAAGGTGTATTCATGCAATTACCAAGGCTGGGCCGTAGAACACCTAGCAGCTTCTCTTGGAGCAAATAGATTAAAATGAGTTTGTTTCGGTCATTACAGCTTGCATTCTTTCTGCATATTTCACCTGTTTTAGTATGCTTATGTAAATACCATTTTTTGGTGATGGCATTCAGATCCTTGGTACCAAGTGGGATTGCTGCTTGTCACGAGCTTCAACTGTGTTTACATTTTGGGGTTTTCCAACCTCATTCTGGTTCCTCTAGGACTGATCTGGGGGTTGATTAGCATGATTATTATAGGCGCTTTCTCTCTATATGCCAATTTGTTGCTCTCAAATTTATACATCATAGATGGCCAGCGCTTCATCAGATATAGGGATTTAATTGGCTACGCATTTGGTAAGTGATACTTTCATACAAAACAAAAGAGTATTTCTTTTCAGGTCAATTTTTGTGCGTGTACATTGTAGCCAATGTTTGCTGATTTAGTTAGTGGAAAGATACAGTGAGAATCATAGAGAATTAGCTGCAAAGAGCCATTTAAGGTCTATCATAATTTTATTGTTTGACAATACAGCATAAGCAATTCGTGGCTTAGTGAATTGCAGGAAGGAAAATGTATTATTTATCCTGGGCTCTGCAATTCGTTCATTTCATACTCTGCAACATGGGATTCCTACTCCTTTCAGGAAAGGCTTTGAAGGTGATTTTGCTAGTTATCCTTTATCATTTAGAAATCAGAAGTCGCACATAAAAAAAAATGATTAGTTTTGCAAAGTGTTTTGAAAATAAGGCCGTTTAGTAAACTGTATTTATCACACTTCACACTTAGGTTTCTAACCTCAAAGGAAAACGGGCATTACCAGAAAACTATGTTCAAAGCTGTAAATGCTTATGGGTAACGTTATCTGCTCTTAGTCATCTTGGTCTAAATGTGTAAACACATAGTGGGGGTCCAAGGTTGAACTTCCTACTCATCTGCCTGTACATATTACTGATGCTGCAATGAGTTTACATAGAAAAACACTTTGAAGCATTGTTTTTTTCTTTATTTATCACTTGAACTAATGTTAAATTTGAATTTTCGATTTATTTTTTCTCTGATTGTTTTTCTGATACTAGTATATTGGAAGCTTGAGCTTTTTTAGAAAAAATATAATCTCTCTCTATTTCTCTTATGAAAATCAAGAACTCAGTAAACTTTCTATACCACCAAGCTAATTTATTGCATCTGTCCTATAAACTTTCTGCAAAAACGCATCTGTCCTATTAACTTTCTGCAAAAACCACTCAGATGCTTGATAAAAAAAATTGGACAAAACCCCACCCAAATGCTTGAAAATTTGTGAGACTAACTAAAATTGGAGAGACTGTGAGCCTTGTTGGTGTTTGAGTATTGGTACAACAGCATGGTATAACCTATAAAAAAAAGTGGCAATTTATAACCACCCTGGAGTGGCAATTTATAACCACCCTCGGAATATAAAAAATGATGATAGCCCTTGGCCTTGGGTTGGATTTTGGGTTTTAAATATTCATCAGAGCAGGTTTACACAGGTTTTAGTCTAAGAAAAACCTTACATGATATCAAAACATAAGTCTCAGGTTCAATTCTCAAGTTCAATTCCCCAAGCTACCCAGGAAAGAGATGTTGAAGCCCTTTATAGTTTGGAGGCTTTCACCAAAACCCAAACCCACAGCAAAACACTCTTGACACCTGCCCATGTTATAAACCAATCCCTGCCTTAAACTGTTTCTCATATTGTAAATCAATCCAGCCGTGGTTTTCTCAAGGCCTGTCGTTTATATGAGGTTGGGCTGGCGAATGGGATCTACCTGAACGTGTCTTTGGTTTTTAAGAAAATGGAAACACAGCATTCAAGGGAAGCCTGTACATTTATGCATGATTTTTGGGCTTGAAAGACTTGTGGGTGCTTCTCAATTATGTCCTTTCATGATGACACAGGATATCTTTGTGGATCACAACAAGATGGTCACGCTGAAACTCCCAGAATTCATTATGATTTCAGGAGTAACATATTTCATTTTCGCTTTCTTGGTACCACACTTGTCAGCGATGGGCATATGGTCTGGAATTTCAGCATTCTTAACGTTTGTCTATGTTGCGATAGCGATGATAATATCAATCAGAGATGGTATGGATGTTCTGAATTGAAATCTCTCTGCTCCAAATGTTCTTCATGCTAATTTTCTTTCGATTAAGAAAAAATCAAGCATTCCGAAAGGGTAATACAGGCTTCCTTTTGCAGGCAATTCTAGGTCGAAGGAGTACCATGTCCCTGGAACGGAAAAGGAAAAGGTTTTCAATGCTTTAGGAGCAATCGCAGCCATTGCCTTTGCAAATAACTCTGGCATGTTACCTGAAATTCAGGTGATGGGCACCTGATTTTTCTCAAACATCCTAGTCTCTTGTTAATGAAAAAAAATATCATTAATCTAACACAGCGTGACCTTGCAGGCTACATTGAAGCACCCTGCTATCAAAAACATGCACAAAGCGCTTTACTTACAATATTCCTTCGGAATGGCGATATACTACACGGTGACAGTTATTGGATACTGGGCATACGGGTCATCTGTCTCAGAATATCTCCTCAATGATCTGAGCGGGCCAAAGTGGGCGAAAATTCTGGCAAACGCAGCTGCATTTTTGCAGACTATTGTATCACAACATGTATACATTTTCTTCCATTTCATTGGACACAATAGAACATAGATTTAGCTTAATCCTAGAACTAGGCGTTAACACAAACTTCCACTCCGGGGAGGGTGGGTTGTTGTGAAGCACACAAACATTCACCTCACCTCACCTGTGTGTAGAGTCATAAATCTTCACCACAGAGTTCATCCTCCCGTACATCACCATACATAAACCTTCATCCAACAGCTTACCTGAAAATGGGAAATGGATCCAAAAAGATCAAATTAAAATGGATTTATGCAAATTTATTTTACATTTATTTATATTATTTCAGAATCCGAAATGG
Source organism: Pseudotsuga menziesii (assembly GCA_001517045.1). Lineage (NCBI taxonomy): Eukaryota > Viridiplantae > Streptophyta > Pinopsida > Pinales > Pinaceae > Pseudotsuga > Pseudotsuga menziesii. The sequence continues at coordinate 352,659 of LPNX010201744.1, forward strand.
ATCCAAGTCCATCAAAAATCCAAGTTAAAATGTATCTATGATAATTTATTTTTTATATTATTTTAGAAATGGTGGGAAAGTTGTGAATCTCTTTTAAGGGAGTAACACTTTAAAATGAATCAAGAGTGGCTTGATCTTGACATCACTGACTTGTTTTGATTCTAAGTTTGGGAATTAGGTGTATATAATATCATAGTTACTTAATTTGTTGTCCAGTCATTTAATTTGTGGTTGGTGAATACTTATAGTTAGCTACATGTTATCACTAATCTTCTTGTTATTGATCGTGAATACCTACTACCTGTTATCACTCAGCTACATGTTATCACTCAGCTTCTTGTTATCCTTGGTCTTCCTCTAGTAAACTAGAACTGATTGTCTACGAAAACTGATTATCTACCAAAAACTATTAATTATCCATATATTAGTTATCTATATGGCAATTACCAGTTATCCATATATTAGTTATCTATATGGCAATTACCACTTATCCATATTAGTTATTTGTTTTATAATTGTTTATTTCAAAACACTTATAATGTGATATTAACATGTTATTTGATGTAAAATCTGATCATTTTATAATGTGATATTAACATGTTATTTGATGTAAAATCTGATCATTTTTTGTTTGCAGATATTCTGTGTTCCTGTGCATGAAGCTCTTGACACCAAATTTTGTCGGCTGGATGAACATGAAAATTCCTTATATAACCTCACGACTCGATTCATCCTACGGGCCCTATTTTTTGCAATCAACACACTGTCTGCTGCCATGTTTCCGTTCATTGGAGACTTTGTAACCCTGGTGGGCTCATTGTCTCTCATTCCATTAACGTTCGTGTTTCCATCCCTAGTATTTCTTAAGGTAATTCTTATGATTATCACTGCTTTTCCCTCCCTTCATATATTCCTTCTGCAGGAAATTAAGGCCTAATTCAACAGCCGCTTCTATGTTTATGGCAGGTGAATCGACATAGTAGCAGTGTATGGGAGAAATCATGGCATATGTTCACTGTTGTTTTATTTGCTCTTGTAACCTTTGCGACCACCGCATCGGCTCTTCGTTTGATAATAACAAACGCCAAAACGTACCGTTTATTTGCAAACGCTTGAAAATATCAACATAGCAGTCAATTTGATTTTCCTCCAATCTCGCTGTGATGAAGGAATCTCTTCTGGTTGCAGCCCGAAGCTAAAAATGCCCTGTATAAGGGTGAGGTATATGTGAATATGGTATTAGTCAATCAGTCATTATATCTACATGTGTTGTTATGTGTTGTTATTATATTAGTATATTCATAAGTTATGTGTTGTTATTATACTAATATATTTATAAGTAATATATTTATAAGTAAAGTGGTTGGTAAAAGTCCATAGTAAAGTGGTTGGTAAAACTTTTTAAATGCAACTTAACTAAATCTTATTTTAAAATTAATCAAAATAAACCAAATACAACCATGAAATGAATCTTAGCAAAATGACACAGTTCAAACAAATAAAAAAAATACTAATACCTAACACATACAAATAGTACACAACATAATCCAACATATTTATACTCAAGCAATTAAGGTTGAATGTTTGAAATTATGCTATCTCTGCAGTCCACTTGAAGAAGATTACCTCTACAAGGAAAAACTTTTCCAACAACCATCACAAAAAACCTGTTAGAAAAACAATAAACACCTTTTATCCACCAACAAAATCACTTCCAAATATCTGTAATATATCAATGAAAATCAATCTCATCATTGATAGAGCTTCAAATATTCAACAATCGAAAAACGTTTTGCATAAATAAGATACATCAAAGCGATTTTGACAATCGAACTCATCTCCACACATTCATAATACATCGATCTCCTTTAGCTTAAAAAATCCAATACATCGAACTCCTTGTAACTTCAAAAATTCAACAACATAAAAAAATTGAAATATTCAGGATTTTAATAGCGTATATATATAAAGCGAAGGATTCTGAAATTCAAAATAAAAAGCATAATCTGCATATTCTATCATTTTGAAAAGTTGGAGACATAGGCAACGATGAAGGACCCCCGTTGGTTTCAAACCAGCGTTCAATAGGAGGAAGAGCAATGAGGCTCATTGGCTGATGTATGCAGTTTGTAACGATGTAATCGTTCAATGGTACTCATCACTCATTCATATAATCAACAGAGTAGAAAACAATACAGATTTCTTACCTGATGAACCATACAAATTTCTTACCTGATGAACCTTAGTTTCTTGGGTGCAATCGAGGAATTCAATGCAGAGAGCGGCTTCAGTATTTTGCAGCATCTGGGCTCCCTGTCCACAGGCTTGGGAATTTCTTCATTATGGAAAGTGCAAGAAACGAAGCGTTTCAAGAAGTGTGAAGGAGAAGGAGAGTAGCTTCTATAGCCACCTCATAAATCCGAAAAATCTGGCAACAATTATCACTTAAGAATTCATTTGCATTTTTAACAATTAATTTGTGCTTCTTTATCTATGAATCAATGACGATTGTTTTCATAAGTATAGAAATGTTATGTTTTCATAAATACTAGTGTCTTTTTCAATAAAAAGTACTAAATTAAAATTTAAAAAATATTATGGGTCATTAAAATAAAGTTTAATATTTATTTTGAAACTTATTTAATAAATTAAATTTTATTTTGTAAATTAAATATATATATATATATATATATATATATATATATAAAAGTCCTTTTTCCTATGGACATTGGTCCCAAGCCAACTTTAAAGNGTGTAATAAAAAAGGACCACATACATTTTATATATTGTTTATTGTTAAAGTTTTTTCGTATAATGATCCATCCCAAGACTTGACTAGATTCATCGATGAGTGCTTAGTTTCAGTTAATTCTTAGATCGGATCCACGACTCAGTTGTCTTTGTGGATCAGTGGATCCGCGACTCAGTCGGCCATTGTTCATCACATGTGCTCGACGGTACTTGATGATTCCATTACATGTTAGACGACATCCTGAATAGTCAAAATGCATCAGAAATGTCATCGACATGACATCGATGTATCTTCATCTTCTTCTAGTCAGTGAATGGGAAGAAGACGAATGGTCTCTTAAAATCAGTTGTTATTGTTTTCTTTATAATTGAAATGTGGTAGGTGGCTACCCAAGCATCCCTTAGAACTATATAAATGCTTGTAAGCTCGAAAATGAAAGGGATTTTCAGTTCCCTTCTCTTGTCTGCAATAAGATTAGTTCCTAACGAGAAGGATCCATTGGTTCCCGACGGATCCTACATTCAACCGTGCATGTAACTGCTTTTTTCGACTCACTACATCATTTTTTCTTACAGATTCAAGAGACTGACCTCTCACGACGATTGCTCAATAAGATTGGAGTGTTTACCCTTGAGGTTTCTTTGTTATCAATTCTTGTTTCACATTCTTTTGTGATTAGCATTGTCTATTTATTTTGTAGTTGTTTAGTGTTTGGTGTATGTTATTCTTTATAATTGTTTCTGACCAATCTAGAATTAATAGTGTCTTCCATAACAAGGACTGACTAATTAATTCATCTCCGTTGTCCTCCTGTCGACCTTCTAGGAGACACGGATCAATGGTATCAGAGCCTACTTGCTCCATCCTTGCTTAAACACTAATACATGGGAAAATTTTGTTGAACATGTTTAGAAGGAATTTTATCGACCCAAGTACATGGAACAACAGTACAAGAAATGGCATCAATTGAGACAATGGAAGGATCAACTTGTATAGAGTTATATTGATGAATTATACCGACTAATGATTTGACTTAGTGTTAGCAAGGAAGAAAAGCTACTTGTTCTGAATTATATTAATAGTTTAGTTCCATATATCCAACTAGAGATGGAATTTCTCACTATTAACGCTCTTGTAGACACATTCCATTATGCCATCAAGCTTGATATCGATTTAAATGTGAAAGGATGTTTCTTGACCAAACCGATTGGTCGACCTTTCGACAAGAAACCACGATCGATTGTTGACTCAGTTCCAAATGGTCTTCTCAGACTACTTCTCATAAGTTAGAGCAAGGTAAGAAGCCTTTTGGTAAAACAAAGGAAAATCACATAAACAACCTCCTGCAAGAAAATGGTGTGATTACCACAATTCAACTTAGCATGATGCATCAGAATGAAAAGCTCAAAATACATTCTTACCGCAAATATCTACCTCCGACGTGGCCAATAGAGCTATTGTGGAAGCTAGCCCCAAATATATGACTTTATTGACATCTACTTTAACATCCCTCGCAAATGTGATTGTCGTTGACAATGAGGAAAGGGAACAACTATTCCATACACAGATATGGGTTCATAATAGCCCATTGCATACAATTCTTGACAATGATACTCAAAATAACTTTCTTTGAAGACATTGTGAACATATTAGGTCTTGTTATTACTCCTCATTTGCAACCTTCCAACATCAGTTGGATGAATGATGGACAACATCTTAGGATCGCCTGACAGTGCATGATACCATACTTCATCAAGACTTTTCGGGATGAGGTGTTCTGCGACGTTTCACCACTTTTAGTAGCTGACGTGTTGTTTGGAAAATATTACCTGTGGGATAGACATGGACGATATCAATTCATACCATAGAAATTGATTGCCAATATACTGAATTAGTGTATCGTGTTACTAGATGAACTAGCAGGGCTAGTCACCGATAAGCATTTGAATGATGAAGTGACCACTGTCACCTTAACCACTTCTCCAAACTTATTTGGAAGTTAGAACCTCCAAGGGGAGATCCCTAATTGCAAGTTTGTGAGGACACTTAAACACCCAATAATATTTTCTTTGGAAGGGTTAGTGATCAGTGACTTAATGGAATCAGTATACTAAAATAAAGATGTGAACTTGATAAATGAAAAAAAAATATCACAACTTGTTGACCAATGAGTGTGGTGTAAGGATAAGTGTAGGCAACAAGTATAGCAGTAGTAGAGCATAGATCATTAACACATCTCTTCAATGTACTCCTAGCCCCATCCAATCATGTATCAAACACTATTTGACAATAAATTGTAATATGATATCAATAATGAGTAATGGAAAATGTATCAGTTTTCTTGGTGTTGGAAGTAAACATTATCCAAGCATAGCTTATTGGTTGGTTTTGAAAGAAATTATCATTTAAACTTAGAGACTTCCCATTTACATAAAATATAACAATTTGTGTGTGTAAAAGAAGCCTGAAACAAAGTCTGTAAGTATTCATTCACTTTCGACCATGGACTATTAGCACATGTGCAACAATATTCAAAGTTTAACCTATGATCATACCCAAACAATGCCAGTATGTGCAATCTGATATATGCACATAAATAAGGTTAACAACAGTCCTTTATTCAATAGCAAACCATGCCAACGAATAGATAACCCTTAATGTATGTTAATGTTTATATGTAGGATTGTCAAACACTTACGATGCTTAGAACGACCCTATTTGAGTGCACCTAAAGGGTTGTTACAACCATTGAAAAGGTAGTGACAGTACTTTAAAAGGTTTTCAAGGGTTAGGTACAGGCCAAAAGAGGGAGGGTGATTCCTTCTAGCAATAAATCAGGAGGTAAGAAGGCCTAAAAAGGGTTGACTTATGTCTAAAGGAGGGTTGTTGTATCCCTAGCAGCAGGACCGACGTAGAATGGAAGGCAAGTGAGGGTATGAGAGGGAAACTGAGGGAAGGATGAGGCTAGGAGGGGTTTAAGAGGATAGGGCTTAGGAAAATTTAGGCTATAGGGTAGGTTAGGATAGTGGAAAATGTAGGTTTTAGTGTTGTTTTAGGAATTTTTTGAAATTTTAAGTTTTTAGGGCTCCCTAGAATTTCACCCTAGGATTTTTAGGGCTCTAAAGGCCAGGTCAAATTTTTAGGGAGGCAAATAATTGCAAAAAAAATATTATTTTTTATTTTTGGGGTTTTCAACTTAAAACTACATACCTAAATTTACCCTAATTTACCATGCATATGCAACCTAACATATCCTATATGTAGGCTTTAAGGTAACGAAGGTTTTGGGACAAGGGTTTTATGAATTACCCTAACCCTATAGAATTTAAGGAAGTAATGAGCCAACCTTTTGAGAAGCATATCCTAGGTGTTAGCACCATTTTTGGTTAGCAGTTGGAAAGAGGTAGGCCTTAGAATAAATAAGGTACAGTGTGAATAATTTCATGATATGAACGAAGGTATTATATAAGGTGTTTAAAGGATAATAAAGGGGGGTTATTTCTAAAGTTAAAATCTATATGTTCTAAGAAAATCATGGGTTAAGTTTTAGAAATAATATTAAATCAAAATGCACACCTATGCTATCATGTGACAAGTTTCAATGGTGTAGATCTGAGGATGAGAATATCTACATTATTCAGTTATTCTGGTAGCTAGAGATGCATGAGAAAATAAATTTGGGCAGCTATTTGGAATGGTGTAAAGGGGAAAGAAGATCTATGATCATGCAAAAAAGTAAGATAGGTCTATGACTAAGAACAATTCCGCTGGTGGAACTGGCATGAAAAAAGTAAAATTTTCCAGACGGAGAAAAAGCTTATACACTGCATAGATCAACGATGGAGATCTAAATAAGAAAGTGATCTACGGTCCATAAACGTTTTGCTAGGTGAACATGAACAGGAGAATTTAATTTGGGAATCAGCGAAAAAATGTATAGCCCTCACAAATCAATGGTGAATATCGATGATTGAATTAGATTAATGGATGTGGATCATTCCGCTGATAGAAGTTGGGAAGATTAATGAAGTATTGAAATTATCAAAATGTATCAAAGGGCCCGCATTATCGAGGGTTAATATTAAAGGATGATGAGATCTATGGTCGAAGGATATTCTTCTACTACAAGATGCATGGATATAATCATAATGATGCCCAGTGGAATAAGTTAAAGGGAAACAATGATAAAGGATGAGCTTGAGACCGATAAAGATCTACAATGGAGATTAACTCCACTGGATAAATATGCATGTTGCTTGTACAATGGGAGTTGAACGGAATTTGTAAAGGTCAAAATTGATCGACAATTGAGATTTATGGAGAATAAGATCAAGGGTTTCTTGCAAACTCGTTGATGAAAGATGCAGGTTATTTATATTTTTGATGGATGGCGGTGAATTAAAGAAATGATCTACGGTGGTAAAACAAAAGCTGGTGGATCTATGGTTATAAAGGGATCCACTGCCAAGAATTGTAGGGAGGATAAAGATAATTAGGGAAACATAATTGGAAATGTAAGGATAAAAAATGATCAAGATTGATGGCTTGGGATAAGAGAGACTAGATCTATGGAAAAAGGAAGATTCATATGGGAAAGTTGGATGAAAAATAACAGGGGATCCCATTGCATAAAATACTATAAAAGGTAAATCACATGGATGAATATTATTTCGATTTTGTGCATTAGAAGAAGATAGCTCAGTTTGCGTGGAATAATCCAACTCAGACAAATTCTCATCGACCCGTCAATTGAGTAGGTAAGTCACTTTTTACCTACCAAAGAGTATTTAAAAATGGACAGTGGAGGGAAAATAGAGGTTCAATATTTGGAATACCATAAAATTGAGGAGGTTTTAGAAGATAGGGAGAGTGAGGTTTTTGATACCTTGTTGTCTTTTGGCTCAGTTAACCAATTAAAAACCAAAATAAAAACCTTTGAAGACCCGCGGGGACTTCACTTAGTGAACCTCTCACATAGCACGTGTGATCGTGGGATATTAAAGAATACCCTTAATTTAGAGAGATATTGACCCAAAATATTTTTGTTGAAAACCCCTCCCAATACTTAAAATCTCCTCCCCACCCCTTTTTATACCTCAATCCTTATAAACCACCCTATCTACCCCCACCTTAAACCCCTCATCCCCCCAATACCTACAATATATTGGTTCGATTTTTGATCATTTTAAAACCCACAATATGAACTAACGTGATAGGATATTGGCCAACAAGTGAAGCCCCCATGTGAAGACCATGGTACAGACTTGCATGGTGTCTGTAGGTCCTATTTTGATTTTTTCTTCCCTGAACAAACCCTAAACTTTCCATACTTTGTTGAGTGGTGTGCTTCGAATTATTCCTCTTCTGAAAGAGTCATTATGGACTCAACAAAGTATAAAATATTGTGTCATGTCAATTATTTGCTTGTCTATGATTCGCTTGTAGTGCCCTCTTCGTTTAACCTATCCCAAGAATATTTCAATGCATAAAACCTAATTCAATATTTCCATGAAGCAACCCTGGAGAAAAAAAATCCTTTTTCACTACCTATTTTAGGTTATATGCGTCTCTACAGAATAGTATTTCCCTGTAGATACCAATTTGTTTAATAAAGAAACTAAACTGGTCATTTCATTAATGAGTCAATTTTAGGTCTAGATATAGATAGGTATGTTACTTAGCTGTTAATGAGTCTTTTATCTAAAGTTAGCACAAAACAATTTGAACCCCAGTCATTCCAGTCGGTCTATCTTAAATTTGATGAGTTCCCGGCTGAGAGTATTCACTCTTAGTTAGTGAATTTCCACAATACAAATCATTTCAGGTTTCAATATCATTTAGTAAGGATGTTTATGTTCTTCAATGAAGAAAATTTACAACTACCAGAGATGGTCTTGACATATGAGATCAACAGGAATTTCTTTAAGTACATGAAATTTCTAATGGTTGAAGTTCATAAGGTATTTTTCCAAAACAAGTTGCCTAGACTGTTTCCAATCATGAAGGAATCATTGCAATTTGCACCAGAAAGAAGGATTGGTGATTGGTTCTTATTGGAAGAACACACAATCATAAGGGTATATGTGTTGATGTATTTGTAACTTCTAAATGTATTCACTTGTATATATTGTATTTCATTGGTCCCTGATGCTCCTATTGGAAGAATCACTTATATTTCTCTGTACCTCGATGTTCCTATCGGGAGAATTACTAAAAGTCATGAGGAAGTCCCCTCCGTTGTAAGTTGGTTCATTAGTACCCTAGTTGTGGTTACTCGATCCTACATAACTGAGTTAGGATTACTCAAGCCTACATAACAGAGTCAAATATTAAGTAAACGAAAGAATACAAATAGACTCATGAGCCTCTCTATTTATCACAGTCACTCACACTCAGTTGTAGCACATAACTGAGAGAGAGAAGAAGCTGGGACAAGAGAGAGAGAGAGAGAGAGAGAGAGAGAGAGAGAGAGAGAGAGAGAGAGACAACTGATGTTGAGAGATCATCTTTGTATCTTTTGGTTTTACTTTTGGTGCTCATTCTATCTCTGAGGAAGTTTCAGGGTTTTCTCCTTTATGGTTTCCCTGAGTAAAATCTTTGTGTTCATTGCCTATTGTGATTGATTGGTGTGCTTGTTATTCTCTCATATAAGATCCTAAGATTATATAGCTTAAATGATAAAAATATAACATGGTATCAGAGATAACCTAAGAAGAAGACATTATGCAGTTGCAAAAGCTAGGGATTCTTACTTTTTGGGTCTCTTTCCACAATCCATCAGTAAAAGGATGCTAGGATAACTCTCCATTGAAGGGCGCATCTTTCTGTCGAAGCAGAATTTGATTCCGGGCATTTTCAATTTTTGCTTCGAGAAATTATGGATTTTTACAGAAGAGGAATTTTTTAGTGAGCCCAACATAGGATTTATCTCCTTATCAAAATCGAATTTTAGAGACCAAGGTTGAGATTTTTGGTTGGGTAAAACTCCAAGAAAGTCAAACCCTAAAATACTAAAACTGGTAGTTTTTGGTACATTCGCTATATCTCGGGATTGAAGATGTCTCAAGGGACAAAATTTTCACAAGTCGAAAATAAATTCTTGATGTTCCCTTTGTAAAATTTTCATCCTCATATTCACTATATTCTGGGAGATATGATTCCTCTAAATCAGGGTTCCAGCCTCTTCCAGGATTCATCCCTAAATGAGACACCTAGGGAGAATTGCTATATCTTGGGCTACGAAGGTCCAAATGAAATTTCCCAAGATGTTCCAGATAGGGAACAAACTTTAATTTATGTGGTAAAGGTTTCAGACCCTGAAGGTGAAACAGTGACACGTGGAAGTCCATACAAGTTCGCTATGCTGAACAGTACTGAAATAAGTCACCTTTGGAAAAATCTCATAAGTCCCAATTGGTGAAACCTATGGTGTTGGAAAGAGAACAAACAAGGTTACTGTAATAAGAAATTTCAGACACAGAGAAGCAGTACTTTCAGAGATACTGCAGAAACAGTTTCAGGCATTTCTGTAGAAGAAATTGGAAAACTAGGGCTTCCTATTACGAGAGCTTCCCTCCACTGTTTTCAAAAAAGGAGTACATTGGAAAACTCACCTTGAAGAGGTGCATCCTTCTATCCAATCATATCTGAAAGATTCCAAGTTTTAAAAATTAGTGTTTCTCTGACAAACCCTAGATCAGCCAAATCTGGAACGAGGATGGACACCTCAAATCAGTAAGATATAATCTTTTGCTATTTACATTTGAGGTTATCATTTCAAAATGACCTATCACACCAGCTTGATGATAATCTTGGTGAAGATGAAAACTTCTAAGCATGGAAGTATAAGTTTTCACTGGATTTTGAAGAAAATTAATTGGACACCTACATAAGTGGAGAGATTCCAGTTCCAGAGGGAGATGAGGCTAAGGCCTTACAGAAGAAGAACTTGGTCAAGTCCAAGAAGATCATTGTTGATTCAATAAAGGATCACCTTATACCACAAGTGTCTTACCTAAAGACACCTAAAGAGATGTTTGATTCCTTGACCAATCTATTTGAAGGGAAGAATAGAAATCGAAAGTTGACTTTGAGAAACCAGTTGAAGAAAGTGAATATCCAGAATGCAGAGAACATAAAGTCATACTTTACGAGGGTCCCTCAAATCAAAGAACATCTTGAAGTAGTATAAGAAGAAGTGGAGAATGTAGAAGTTGTGATAACCACCTTGAATGGCCTCCCAAGATCATGGGATTCATTCATTTGAAGAATGTGTGCCAGAAGAAAGTGATTACCTTCAGCAGACTCTGGGAAGAGTGCACACTAGAAGAAGCTCGACTCATAATAAGAGGAAAGAAAACGGGAGCAACTGAAGATATAGCTCTCATGACTCAAAGAAGATCCCTCAAGCGATGAGGAATATGAATAAATCAATTCTTGAAGAGCCTCTTATCCATATTGAGCATTTGGATAAGAAATGATGATGTTATGAATAAAGAAGATGATGAAGCTGAAACAAGGAGTCTACCCATGAAACAAATAAATATAAGTATTCAATTGTCATTTCATGATATTGTTTGTTATGCATTTTTCTATATTCAGTTGATGTGTTATGCATGATAGAATGTTTTCATTAATGACAGTATACTACTAATATGCATGTGATGGGTAAGTAGCTCATACAACTCTCCATTGCTACTTATCTAGAATGAAATCTCTTTGCTGACATATTGGATTAGTGCACAATCTCAATGATGTGTTCGTAGAGATGGAAGGAATATAGAAAGTTTCCATGAGATATGGATGAATGTTTTATTGGATAAAATAGTTGCATGATTATATCTTTATGCATAAGAATTTACGATTATGAATATGCATTATGAAATGTTTCTAATCATACAACTGGTGAATTTGACTTGTAGGAAATATCACGTACAATCGCCTACAAGAAAAGAAGGATGAGACTTGTTCCGAAGAACAAGTGACGACAGTTCAAGAAAGAATCCAAGATGAAGAATAATATGATGATACTTTCAAAGAAATAAAGAGGCCTCAAAGACACTCTATTTATGTGACACTGTTGAGCGACATCATTGATGCAGAGCCTTCCAGCTATGAAGAAGTAGCCAAGAAGAAATGGAGGGAGAATACCAGTTCAAGAACAATGGTGTCTAGGATGCAGTATCGAGACCTGAAGGGATGTTCGTAATGTCCTCCATATGGATATACATGATACATCATGTAGTAGATGGAAATATTGTGGGATACAAGGCAGGATTTGTAGCATGAGGCTTCTCACAGAAAGAAGGCGTAGACTACGAAGAGACATTTGCATCCAGTGGGAGTTGAGGCACATGATAGGAAAACTCATGTGTGCAAATTAAACAAGGCCTTATACAAGCTCAGAAGACACACATGGGATAACACATACATGAGGAGCTTGAAGATCACCTAGAGTGATGAAGATATTAACCTTTGCTACAAGGTTAAAGATGAAAGCCTATAGAGGATGAAAAGCTCACAGATGGGTGCAAGAAGAACTTTTGAAAAGGTTCAAGATAGAGGATCTTGTTATATAGTGACCTTAGATGGATACATAGAATATTAGTAGCAGGTGAAGCTACTTGTCACTCCAGTACATAATGTTTCAATGCATAGAGTATGAAAGGAAGAGGGAGAATGATGCTCTGCTTCAGAGGGAGTGACTACAGAAGATCCTGAGGTTCGACATGGTATGACAGGATGGACAGATTGCTGATGACTCTAGGCCTTTCTGAGAGTAAAGTGGATTCCAACCTTTACTTCAAGGTTGAAGGTGGAATACCAGTGATGCTCATGTTATATGTTGATGACTTGTTTATGATAGAAAATAGGAACTCATTAAAGTTGTAAGAAGGAGACTTGCTGCCGAGTTTGAGATGAAGGAATTGGATATGATGCAATACTTTCTAGGCATGGAGGTGTGGCAGAGTGCAGATGGAATCTCCCTGGGACAAGTGAAGTATGCAGTAGAGATCCTGAAGAGGTTCAGGATGATGGACTGCAAGGACATGACCACACCTATGGCATCAAACCTGAAGCTATTGAGTGATGCTTCATCAGAGTTGGTTGATGCTACAATGTATCATCAAATGATTGGGTCCTTGACGTACCTGACGAATACGAGACCAGATATTTGCTTTGCTATGAACACATTGAGGCAGTTCCTGACAGATCCATGACATGTTCACCTCAGTGGCTACAAAGCATATTCTGAGGTACCTAAAGGGTATAGTTGAGTATGGGCTCAAGTATGATATGAATCGGAAGATTAACCTAGAGGGTTACGTGGATTTAGATTGGGCAGTGCCATTTATAGGAAGAGCAATTCAGGGTGCTTCTTCAATATGAGATCAGGTGTGATCTCTTGGTTTAGTAGGAAGAAGTCATGCATGGTGTTGAGTATAGCTAAGGCAAAATATGTTGCCACTTGCTCGGATATTTGGGAGGTAGTATGTTTCTTTTGAAAACTACTATTTGATTTGATTGATCTAACTTGCATTTTTGTATGATGCAAAAAGGAGCAGTGAAGCTCCAGTATGTGATCCAAATCGAGATCTCTCGAAAGAGGGAGTTCTAGCATAGCTGGTGAGATAGTTTTTCTGAGCATAAAATCCTGGCAAAGCTCGTAGGTGGCTCAGACATAAACAGTCCTATAGGTTTTCCTCGAATGTAATCAGTCCTGGCAAAGTTCGCAGGTTATCCTTGGACATAATCAACCCTGATATGATTCTATGCTAGAAATGGCTAGAGTGAAATTTGAGTACTTTAGGGAGAAGCGTGGTGTTCTCCAGATAGAGTTTCCTTCCAAGGGGAAGTGATGAGTCTGTGTGCCATTCTGACATGGTGGTAGGCTAGGCCTCCCATGGTTAGATGTAAATGCAGAGCCATTTTGACATGGTGGTAGGCTAAGCCTCCCATGGTCAGATGTAAGTGCAGAGCCATTTTGACATGGTGGTAGGCTGGGCCTCCAAAGATCATATGTGAGTGCTGAGCCTTTCTAACATGATGAGGTCAGATGTGAGTGTTGGACGAGCCTTTTTGACATGATGAGGTCGGATGTGAGTGCTAGGACTTTCTGACATGATGTGGTTAGATGTGAGTGTTGGATGAGCCTTTCTGACATGATGAGGTCGAATGTGAGTGCTGAGCCTTTCTAACATGATGAGGTAAGATGTGAGTGTTTAACGAGCCTTTCTGACATGATGAGGTTGGATGTGAGTGTTGGGACTTTCTGAAATGATGTGGTTAGATGTGAGTGTTGGAGGAGCCTTTCTGACATGATGAGGTCGGATGTGAGTGTTGGGCCTTTCTGACATGATGTGGTTAGATGTGAGTGTTGGACGATCCTTTCTGACATGATGAGGTCTGATGTGAGTGCTGGGATTTTCTGACATGATGAGGTCAGATGTGAGTGATGGGCGTTCCTTTCTAACATGGTGGTGGATGTGTTCCTCCCATGGTCATATGTAAGTGTTGGGCAGGCCTTTATGACTAGGTCAGATATAAGTGTTGAAGAATATGAATACCTACTTAGAGGCTAGGCCTACAACCAGCATGAAAAAGGGTTGGCTCTGTAGAACTTCCTGTGACAAGTAGAATTGATAGATATCACCATTTGATCAAGATAGAGGAAGCAGTGATGATGATGATCCAGTGATGATCCAGCTTTGATGATGATCCAGTGATGATCCAGCTTTGATGATGATCCAGTCATGATCCATATTTAATGATGATCCAGTCATGATCCAGCTTCGATGTTGATCTAGTGATGATACATCTTTGATGATGATCCAAAGAAGAAGACTTATGTTGATGAATTGTGTCAAGAGAATACCTTCCTAGTTAAGAGGGAATGTTGATGTATTTGTAAATTTTGAATGTATTCACTTGTATATATTGTATTTCATTGGTCCCCCATGCTCCTATCAAGAGAATCACTTGTATTTATTTGTACCCCAATGTTCCTATAGGGAAAATTACTAAAAGTCATGAGGAAGTCCCCTCCATTGTAAGTCGGGCCATTAGCACCCTAGTTGTAGTTACTCGAGCCTACATAACTAAGTTAGGATTACTCAAACCTACAAAATAGAGTCAAATATTAAGTGACCGAAAGAATATAAATAGAGAGTGAGCCTCTCTATTTATCACAGTCACTCACACTCAGTTGTAGGGCATAACTGAGAGAGAGAAGAAGCCAGGACAAGAGAGAGAGAGGCAACTGTTGTCAGGAGATCATCTTTGTATCGTTGGGTTTTACTTTTGGTGCTCATTCTATCTCTGAGGAAGTTGCAGGTTTTTCTCCTTTATGGTTTCCCTGAGGAAAATATTTGTGTTCATTGTCTATTGTGATTGATTGTTGTGCTTGTTATTCTCTCAGATAAGATCCTAAGATCATATAGCTTAAATGATAAAAATCTAACAATATGGATTCACTCATGAACCTTATATCCTATCTACATTCCTCACTCCAAGAATGTTTTCATTGGATTTGATTGGGCAGAAGCTTATTGTTGAGAACCAAAATTTTATAACTTTCAGGAAATATTCAGAGATTAAGTTCCCTTGGGTGGTTGGACCATTCATCATCAAAATGAAAGCTGCATTTCTTGTAATAGAAAGCTTTCTTAAGGATATGGGATTTCAGACAGGAATTGCAATAAATTATCACCCCCGTCACATGATTTCTATAAGGAAGCAAGTAAATAAATAAAAACCTTTCGAACACCAATAGGTTGATGGATTAACTGAAAAGGCTAACTTGTTAGATTATCCTTCACTAATGTAGAGTGAAGGGGATATGAAATAAGATCAATATCCAATGTCACACAGCAAGATCCATTCACCACAATATCTACAACAAAGGTAATTACCCCAATTTCTAGTCATTCAGAAATGACTAATAGGAGAACCTTTTTAGATGCCATGGAAACAGAACAGGAGGGTAGCTCAGAGACATAAAAAAGACAAAAGGTTGAGGTAGAAGGAGAACTAATTGAAGTTACAAATACTGAGGGTAAGTAAAAACAAATGAAGGTGAAATTCCCATCATTTGAGGTAAAGGAGTATGATTTTTCAGCGACCCTTGAAGGGTCGACAAATCAATTTAAGACTAAATAAGAGTTATTTGAAAAGTACAGGGATAACAGAGATACATCCTTGGATGAATCTCTGAAGTTATATGCAAAGGTAAGGAAAATTTCAAGCAAGGATGACTCCTTAGTTACTATTAAGGATCATGTTCAAAACACCTTAAACTTAGTAGTAGTTACAAAGAATAGGGTGGGAGAGATGAGACTATTTTTGGAAAATATTCCTATGGAAGACATGATTCATTTACATAATCAGTCTGGAGAAGCCATATACAGTGATTTGTTGAAAGAAACCCTGAAGGTATCTAGGATAAAATCAACCAAGATAGGTTGAAAATCAATTGAGACAAGAGAGGATGGAAAATAAAGCGCACCTGCAGCAAATAAAAGAGCTCTTAGGAAATCTGGTGATGGATGACAATGAAACAAACAAAGGAGAAGAAAGTCATAAATTGCTTGCAGAAAAAGAGAGTTCAATTCAATTGTTGAAGAAGAAGCTAAAAATTCCTACTACTCAGCTCATTCAAGCTTCAAAGCTGACAAAACTAGAGAAAGGAAAAGAAATGCTCAATGATGATTTAAGCAATTGCAAAGCTAAAATATTAAAGTTTGCATATGAGAAAAGGGAATGGGAGAAAGAAAAATTTATCTCGTCGAATAATGTAAAAATCCTCAAGCAAAAACAGGCTGAGTTAGAGAAGTAAATAGAAGAAAAAGGAAAATAACCTGAGGTACGAAACATTGCATCTACTGCACAAACAAATGAGGAATCCATTGTGCAAGCGATGTACCAGGTAAGCTTGAGAGATATAGAAATTGTTGGCCTTAAGAATCAGAATAAAAACTTGGAAAATGCATCCCTAAAGAAAGAGGAGAGAAAGGCTATGGAAAATAAATATAAAGACCTCCTAGACAAGAATGACAAATTAGTGAAGCAGTTGACTGGAAAGTTTCCTATACAAGGAGCTAAGCATATCATTTGGGATAAGATTATAAAAGAAGCATGGAATCTTAGGCCATATCTTAATTATATCCTAGATAAGGAAATTATCGTACAGGCTGCTAGACAAAGTTGTACAACAATGAAAGAGATTTTAAACAAAAATCCTATAGATACAGCAAATAAAACAGTCAGTTTCCTAAATGGTTTTCATAGGATGACTTGAAGAAAATATGGATCAAATACATAATTGCAGTTATCACTTGGGAAATAAAGGTAGTTGGTAAGAATCATCATTTGGACACTGTGAAATCCAAATTAGACATTATGCAGCATCACGTCAAAATGTTCATTGAATTATTTACACCAATATTTAAAAAGGGTTTACCTTTCTTCTGGGAAGAAAGTGGTAAAATTTTCTCTCAGGTGGAGTATGATTCCCAATTAGTCAGGTGCATATTAGATCACAAAGAATTTTGAAGACATGCATCAATCTCTTCCTGTAAAAACACTAGTGAAAAAACTATATGAAGATTTTGAATTATTAAATACTTTCAGATCTACTTGCGTGCAAATTCTAGAAATATCCTACGTGGAACATGTGGAATTAAGGGTGCTGGAAAAGGGAATGGCCAGCTTGGAGCTGCCAACTATTAATCAGTGGAAGACAACTGAACATTTTGAAAAAACTAAGTACAGGTTGCGTCGATGAAAATTTGTTGAAGACTATTGAATAGTTATTAGTTAACAAGCTAAATGAAAAATGTAATAAAGCAGTTGTTTTTCATATTTTTAGTATATAAGTAGTTATCAAATCATGGAGCATGTTTTTGTATTTAAGCAATATTTTACATTGTAAAAAGGGTTGGAACCCGTAAGAGAAATTGCGTTTTTAACAGAGATCCAAATATTAATAATTTTAAGAGCTGAGATGGACTTTTGACAGAGATTCTTTTGTTATTCTCTTTTTAGTCTGTACTTTACTTTCTTATGTGTATGTGTTTCCTGTTAAGCTTACCATCTATTATATTTTTCATGCTTAAATGAGTTTATAATGGTTCATAATTCATACTCATATGCTTTGTTCCATTTCTTTAAAGTATTCACAAGACTATTCCTCTAAAGTTAATAGTTGATTCATCCTTGATAGATACCCAAATTAATGGATTGTTTCTAAATTCTTCTTTACCACTAGACAACAATATTTTTTACTGTGAATAAATAGCTACACTTCCTCTATTAAAATTCATTTGCAATATCACTGTAAATGTTTAATTTTCCTATATGAATCCATGCCCAATGAACACTTGTTTCAACCATAAGCACTATTAAATTTTGTTTCTTTTTCAAACATATCTAGCATGTGATATTAATACTGAGAGATCCCTCTCTAGAAAGAAAGAAGCCAATTTTCTTCCTAAATTTTGGTTCGGTGGTTACCTTGGGGTTATCCTTTCACAACCGAGGGTAAATTATGAGTGTTAACATCTTGGCATAGTTTTCGGGGAACGAGAGTTAAAATATACCATGGGAGAATGACAAAGTTATTCAAGAAGAAAAAGATTTCTATGGGTAAACATAATTTCTTGAATTTGAGGTCGGTTGTGCATTTTCCCTGGCAATTCCATGTTGATTATCAAGAAGAAGTTGAGAAGAAGGCATCCTAGATTCTAGGAGGGAACATACTAGAGGTAATCCTGATTCTGAAATCTTATATGGTGTGAAAAACCCAAAATTTTTTATTTGGCATAGACGTGGTAAAGAAAAAATAAATACTTCTTAAGTTGAAAGTTCATTTTCTCAAAATCAAGAAGAATATTTTATCTTTCAAGATTTCGAGTTGGAAACCAATTGGAAAAGTCTCTATTAAGGTCTAAATCTGAGTCTGATTTAAAACAAAGTGAAATTAATCCAGACATATTTCAGTCATACTTGTTAGATTCCTTGTGGAAAAATCTCTAAATACTATCAAAACAGAAGAATCTAACCCTCTGATCCAAACTTCCCAGCCTCATACTCCCAGTAGTGTCCAAAATCCCCCTGTTGTTTCTAATCCCCGTAGACCTATGGCTGCTAGATTTTCTCCATTGTCCTTACCTGTTGTGTTAGATGACCTCCCTAGGAACTATTCACAGAGAATATCCTTATTTGATGGGGAAGGGAGCTTCACAGCTAAAAAACACATGGATACTATTTCACGACTTTATTGATCTGGAAGAAGTTGATTATGATGATGCCACAAATGAGGTTATTTGCACAAAGTCTATTTGAGAGGCTAAGAGGTGGTTTAAGGATTTTCCTGCAAGATCTATACCTACCTTTGAAACTTTCCATACTCTGGTTTTAGATAGGTGGGAAAATAAGAAGAGTCCCTTATAAGTTCTGTCTCAAATAATAATCTAAAGAAGGGAAAATTTGAGTCGGCACATGAGTTCTCTAGAAGATTCATGAGGGTTTATAATTCAATTCTTGGAGATATTAAACCCCGTGTAGGAGCTGCTAAACTACACTATGTATATTCCTTTGACAGTGACTTTGCCTTGTTATTAAGAGAGAGGAAATATGCTAACCTTCCTGCCATGTTCAATGATAATTTGGAGGTGGAAACCAATTTGATGGCATCTGAGAAAATGAAACAAAAAGTAGAAGTGGATAGGAGGAAAATGAGAGAAGAAAAACAACCTTCTACTTCTTCTTCTTCTAATGATGCCAAGTTTGACATGATGATGAAGACAATGGAGAGGTTAATGGACAGGTTGGAATTGGATAATAGACCACCTAATAGAGAACAATATGAACCCCAAATAATAAATCCAAACTTAAGAATTTTAGGATTTACAATCCTCCATTGTCCATAATTAGTCTATTAGATTATATTTTCCTAACTTAGGAGTCATTAATTAGTATTGGGTCAACTAGTACCATTGGGTCCACTTGGGCTATTGGTGCCACTAGTGCCAGTCACTAGAGTGTGGGGAACACATATAGAGGTTAATTGCAATTGACTGCATGTTCATGAATCATTTTATGTGCCTCTGATACCAATCCCTACAATTTAGGAGCCAATTCAGTTGTTGGTAGTTGCTAACTAGTTAAGCTAAGTTATGCTCCAGTTACATTCAGTTAGATGTCTTCCAATTCAGTTAGCGCTAGTGTTGCATGGTTTCATGTGGGTAGGCACCTATTCTCACCTACTTATCACCTACCACATTATTTTAACTAGTTTAACTTATTATAACTAACCAGGAGACTGAATTAGACATCTGGAGTTAGTCTAGTGAGCCTCGATAGTGATTTAGACACTTCTAGTTAACCATGCCATCAGATTGATCTGGTAGATTTGAATCATATCCACATGATTTGAATTATCCTTTATGTAATACTATTGTATACTGAGCAATTCTTATCCCTTTTCTGTAAAATTTGTCTTGTTCAGTGTGTATTTTCCATTCCATTACATTGCATAATAATACAACAATTCAATTGCACTCATTTCCTGAAGATCATTGGCATAGTAATTTAATATGGTATCAGAGCCTACTCAACCATACATCAATTCTATCCAATCTCCATTGTACACCAAAAGTAGTTGGGTTTCCACACAAGTCCTGCAAAATGTTCATTGCAACTCTGGATTCATTCGGGCAACTCTCTGCAGACGTGACAGACCCTGAGAAAGTGTACATGTCGAGATGGAAGGCTTGATTTCTGACATGATTGCGAATTTTTTTATATTTTGCAATGTTTCTTATACATATTACGTAGCTTCATTGAAGAATTGACTGTTCAAAAGGAAAATTAATGGATTCTCCCGCTTTCTTACCCGGGATCCTTACACCCTTCAACTATGTTGATTGGAGGCAAGATATGCAGGTCTTCTTGTGCAAGCTTGGCCTATATAGGATGACTATGGGTAGAGAGACAAAACCTCATCATCCTACTAAGAAAAACAAGTTCCCTAATCGGTTGGATGAAGCATTTTGATTCCTTTGCACTCACATATCCAGGGATCTCCTCTTTCATCTTAAGGGATTGAAGACTCCTAAAGAATCTTGGGATAATGTAGAATTCTTGTTTTGAAAACAATATGAGATTTGGGGACACATCTTGGAGAACGAGATAATATCATTACAACCCAGTAGTTTCAAAACTATCCATGTGTTTTTCACAAAATTCAAATCTCTAGCACTATAATGTAAGCAATGTGGATCAGAGAGGGGATGAGCAACATGTGCTCTCTGTGCTCAACAAACTTGGTTCTAGTAATCTTTCTTCACCTCTACCTTTTATTTCAGAATATCTTCCATCCCCAATTGGAACATTCCTTCACTTGATGGCTTTGTCGATTCTTTAATACAGGAGAAGGGTAAGTTGGTCCAAATGGGAGTCCTTGAAACTTCCAAGAACCAAGCTCTTCTGACGTCGGACTCAAAAAATGCACAAGGTAAAGGGAAGAACAAGGGGAAGGATCCTAAATCCTATGATTCAAACCCAAAGGAGAATCATAAATATTCCACTGGATCCTCAAGTTCCAGAAAAGAAAATACTAGATGTTCATACTGTATGAGAGGATTTCATCCAGAAATCTAGTGCATGAAGAAGACCCTCAACCAGTTGAAATAACTCCCTGAACATAACAATATTTCCCTTCCACAAGGTGCATAGATGTCTAATTCTAGAGAACAGACTAAATAATTTGAGATGTGTCATGCATTAAATGCATTCCTCACTCCATAGAAGGCTTACTTGATAGATTATAGAGCATCCAACCACATGGTTGCCTCTAGGGAATCCTTCACCACTCTCACTTTATCAAGAGGACCTGGCACTGATATGGGATGTGAATTCCAAATACTAGCTGCTGGGAGAGGTTATATTAAAATCCATCATGATGAGTTCAATAATTTACTCAATGTTCCCACTTCTACAGTAAATCAAGTTGTTCAAGATGATGAAGAAGAAGAATCTTCCACACAGTCAATTCGAATTGAAGAAAGTCTCCTTGGAGTGACTCCTTTTCTAGCTACTCTGGAAGTTTATGAGATCTCTAATTTATCATATTCTCATATGGATGATCCAAAATAATGCATTTGAATATTTTTTATTGAATAAAAACTCTCCTTCCATTCTATGCAAAAATTCTCTAGTGATTCTTCTATTTTAAATTATGTGCATAGTTTACCGACGATTGTTTCAGAAAATGAAGAGGAATTTGATTTCTCTAACTCTAATGATGTTGTTGGTGTGCATATAAATAATAATTTATATTTTTTAAAATAAATATCATATTTTAGGAGTGATTCACTCACTCTCATTGATATTGAGCTTCTATAAAATTCCTACGTGATTGAATGCAACAATACTCTGAGTTTTGAAGAAGGAGAAAATTGTGCATCTACCATCTCGGTGGATCACACTCTTGGATATGATATGATATTATTTGGATATGATATGATCTTATTTGGTTCAATTTTTAAGTTTCAAGAGCCTCCAGTCATGCTTGTAGCTGTTCTCATCAATTTTGGTGTGAAAAATCAAGTACCGCAAGTCTCTTTCAAAATTGTTGTTGGGGATTTGATGTCAGATTTCTCTCATGATTTTGCTGATATTATATTTTGTGGATCATTAGTTATTTTTGAAGCTATATCAGATTATGGAGCTCAAGAATTCACTCTCCACAGTCCCAGGGATTCTCTACCTTTCTATTTGATCACATGCTCATCTCCTCATAGAACTAGTAAATATGGAGACATTCTGCATTCACCTAGACACTTCCTCCTAACACTTGGAGCTGATTTTACATTACATGTTTTGATGTTCAAGGCTGAAATATATCAGTTTCTTGGGTTTGCCTCACATGGTCTGAATTTTCAAGCAATTTTTCTCTCTCATCAGTTGATCTCAGTTGCTCTACATGGGTCTAATTTTCATCTTGTGACTGTCTATGTTTCTGATTCAATTGAGCATATTTTATTCTTCCAAAAAGGAAAATTCCTCTAGACATAATAATTTTGGAGAGGTTCATATGCACAAATTCAAGATGGTGTTGCACAGAATAACCATACTACTATGTAGTGATGCAAATTGCAGCAGAGTTTTTGCAAGTTATTTCCTAAAGAGGAATATTTTTCTCCTAAGAATAATTTGTATTTCTTGTTCCTGCTTATTTTGAGGGGGTTTTTTTCCCATGAGGTTTTCCCCTATTTCCTCAGTTTATTAAGTAGCTTTTTAATGGGTGACTTTTGGCCTTGTTTTCAGGGCCCATAGTTGTCCAAGTTAGGATTAAGGGGGGTGTTAGAATTTATAATCCTCCCTTGTCCATACTTAGTCTATTAGATTATATTTTCCTAACTTAAGAGTCATTAATTAATATTTGGTCTACTAGTACCATTTGGTCCACTTGGGCTATTGGTGCCACTAGTACCCGTCACTAGATTGTGGGGAACACATATATAGGTTGACTACAACTATCTGCGTGTGCATGCATCAATTTATGTGCCTATGAGACCAATCCATGCAATTTAGGAGCCGCTAGGAGTGCCACCAACAACCTCCTTCAGTTGTTGGTAGTTGGTAACTAGTTAAGCAAAGTTATGCTCCAGTTACATTTAGTTAGATGTCCTCCAGTTCAGTTAGCGCCAGTCTTGCATGGCTGCATGTGGTTTGTTGCCTATTTTCACCTACTTCTCACCTACCACATCAGTTTAACTATTTTAACTAATTATAACTAACCAAGAGACTTAATTAGACATCTGGAGTTAGTCTAGTGAGCTCCAATAATGATTTAGACACTTCTAGTTATCCATGCAGTCAAATTGAGTTGGTAGATTCGAATCATATCCACATGATTCAAATTCTCCTTTATGTAACATGGTTGTATACTATTGGGATTAATGAATTTTATACCGTAATGATATTGATCAATTCTTATCCATTTTCTGTGAAATATGTCTTGTTCAGTGTGTATTTTTCATTCCATTACACTGAATAATAATACAATAATTCAATTACACTCATTTCCTAAATATCAATGACACAATAATTTTACACAAAATACCTCTTCCTCCCCCTCATATCAGACAGAGAGACCAAAGGAATCCTAGAAATCCTGAAGACTAGCAGATAAGACCTCCATTCCCTGAAAATTATGTTAAGGAGGAGGAAGACAATGAACTAATGGAAAATCAAATACACCATTTTGATGATTTGTATTATGAGATTTACCTCACTGAAGAATAGCACAATTTGTTTGTTCAAGAGGATGACTCTAATACTTTTGAGGTAGATTTAGAACAGTATCAGAAGGGTTATCAAAATTCCATTGATGATTTCCAAAAGAAATTAAAATCGATAAGTAGAGATGTGGTTATTAATAAAGGAAGGCCCAAATAAAATCATCCTTCTAGTAGTCAGTCAAATACAGAAAAACAAACATAAAATAAAAAAGATAAAAAAAAAAATGTGTACATAAAGTTTCAAATAATAAAGGAGAAATGTCAAAATAAGTTAGACATCCAATACCAGTTGATGTTGATAGAGCAACTTCATATTTCAATTTACAAAATGAACTGTCCAAAGTAAATATTTCTATTACATTCAGTGAATTATTGAGAAATAATTAGTATAGAGATAAGATAACTAAGATGGTAAAAATTTAGGGAGATTGTAAACCATACACCCTAGAGCTAATAGATGATGCTCCCACTATTGTCCTTGGCCCTAGAATTGAAGTTACAGATGAGGAAGATGTCCCACCTTTCTATGTAAGCCTAAATATTCATGATATGATTTTACACAACGTTATACTAGATCCTGGTGCATCTCATAATTTAATGCCAAGGGTAGTGGTGGAGAGTTTAGGATTGGAAATTACGAGGCCTTATAAAGACCTGTATTCTTTTTATTCTAGAAAGGTAAGGTATCTGGGGTTGATTAAAGACATGGTAGAAACTCTTTCAAGAATTCCATCCAAGAGTATTGTCATGGATGTAGTAGTGGCTGACATCCCCCCCAAATTTGGTATGTTATTGTCAAGATCATGGGATTCAAAACTAGAAGGAACATTATAGATGGGCATGTATTATGCAAACATTCCTTTGTTTGGAGGTCACAGGAGATTATATAGAGAAAAAAGGTTAGCATATGTGGTTAGTAACCAAGACAAACCTGATAACCATCCCATATATGTTGTAGATACCGATTTGGGTTCTTCCATATTTTTCGATGACTCTCATGCTAGCCCAAAAATACCAATAGTCACTGAAATAAAAGAGGATAAAGAATTTTCTAGAAGGCGGGAAGCTTTAGAGAAGAAACATAATGAAGAAGGATAGTGGAAAATGTATTTTGATGTGTCCATTTAGTAAAGAAGGAGTCGG
Source organism: Pseudotsuga menziesii (assembly GCA_001517045.1). Classification (NCBI taxonomy): domain Eukaryota; kingdom Viridiplantae; phylum Streptophyta; class Pinopsida; order Pinales; family Pinaceae; genus Pseudotsuga; species Pseudotsuga menziesii. Next base: position 377,859 of record LPNX010201744.1, read on the forward strand.
TGCTGGTATTTGTATAATTTCTCCAAATAGGGGATTTAAAGTATATTCTTTTAAGTTTACATTTGAGTGTAAAAACAACATAGCAAAGTATGAAGTCTTTCTTTTAATACTGAATGCTTTAAAAGATTTGAAAGCTAAAATAATAGATGTTTTTGTAGATTTTGAGCTAGTAGTAAATCAAGTGTATGATAGTTACCAAACAAAGAATCCCCAAATGAGAGCATACAGAAATGAAGTGTGGGATATGTTGGGAAATTTCTTTACAGAATACAAAGTCAGAGTAATCCCCAGAAGAGAAAATCAAGTGGTTGATTCTTTGGCTACTACTACTGAAAATTTTAAAGCTCCCATTTATTCTAAGAAAAAATACAAAATAGAAATTGTAAATAGACCTTCGATTCCTGACAAATCCAAATATTGGTAAGTATTTAAAGATGATCTACAAATAAAAAGAATTTTGGAGTTATCATATGAGTTTGTAAATACACAGATAGACACAGAGAACCAAAATTCAAAAAACTTCCAGGAAAATGTACAGTTTGTAGAAGAAGATGTTGAACATAAAAAGTTAAAGAACATGATTCGAGGAAAAAATATAATCCAAGTAAAAATCAATTATATTCCAAAAGGTCTTATTCCTATAGAGAATCTATTTGATCAAAACGATGTTGCTAAATATCCAAAGGTTCAATCCAACGAAAATGATATCAAAGATCAGAATATAGGGACTGAAGATTCACCCAAGATTGTGAAGCTATCAAGAAACTTTCCTATAGCAGAAAAGTAAAAATATATTAATTTGATGAAGAATTATAATGATGTTTTTTCTTGGATTTATGAGGATTTAAAATAACATGATACCTCCATCATACAACATATCATTCCTATCAAATCTAGGGAAAAACAATTTAGACAAAAATTAAGAAGAATAAATCCTATGTTGTTACCTTTGATTGAAAAAGAAGCGAGAATGTTGTTTAATGCAAAGATTATTGTGACTCTCCATTTTTCTAAATGGGTAGATAACTTAGTTCCTGTAAGAAATAAGAATGGGGAAATCATAATTTGTGTTGATTTCAAAAAATTAAATAAAGTGTCACTGAAAGACAATTATCCTTTACCCAAGATGGATCACATTTTAAAGAAAGTAGTGGGAGCTGAAAGAATTTCTACCATGGATGGATTTTTTTTATACAACCAAATAAAGGTTCTTCTTGAATACCAAGATAAGACAGCTTTTACTACACCTTGGCATACTTTCATGTATACCAAATTTCCATTTGGATTAATGAATGCAACATCTACTTTTCAGAGAGAAATATATATAGATTTTGCTGAGGAGAAGGATAAATTTATGGTGATTTATATGGATGACATTACAGTATATTCTAAATCTGACAAGAACCGTGTAAAAAAATTGGAAAAGATATTTTTAAATTGCAGAAGGTATGGCATCTCCCTCAACCCCGGGAATTCAAAATTTGCTATGAAAGAGGAAAAATTGTTGGGTCACATTATTTCTAAGGATGGGATCAGAATTGACCCAGATAGAGTGAATGTCATTCTAAAGGTGGAGGAACCCATGAGTAAAAAAGAGGTACAATTATTTATTGGACAGGTAAATTTCTTGAGAAGGCTTATCCCTAGTTTTGTATAGATATTGAGGAATGTCACAAAAATGATGAAGAAAGATAATGAAATTAAATGGACTGTGGATGCCAGGAAATCTTTTAAGGATATTAAGAAAGAAATCAATGAAGCCCCAATTTTAGTGAGTCCTTATTTTTGTAAAGATTTTATGTTTTTCTGATATGCATATGAACATATAATTACTGGAGTCTTACTGTAGAAAAATCATCAAAATGTTGAACAACCCATTGCCTTATTTAGCAAGGTGTTGAGAGATGGGGAATTAAAGTATGATATTATGGAGAAATAGGCTTATGCTCTCATTAAATATTTGAAGTATTTTGGGGTCTACATTTTAAATTCCCACATTGTAGCATATGTTCCCAGTAATGTAGTGAGGAATATCCTTACTCAACATGACCCAGAGGGGAAGAGACCAAAGTGGATTGTTTTTCTATTGGATTATGATCTGGAAATCAGGCCCACAAAACTGGTGAAAGGGAAAGGACTTGCTAAACTTATGACAGATTCAAATTGTGAATCTCTACAATTAAATTTCTTATCCAATCATTCTAATCAGCTTGATTCAGAATTTCAAGAACTAGTAGATTCTGCTTTGTCTCCATGGTATTGTGACATCATTTATGTTTTACAGAACTTACATGCTCCTCTAGGATTGAGCAAAACCAGGGATAGATCAGTAGAATTGAAAGCAAAAAAGTTTTTTATTATGAATCAGTATTTGTATTGGAAATATCCAGGTGGTATTTTTTTGAATTGCTTGCTGGAGAATGAAATTCAACAAACCATGAAGGAGTTTCATCAAGGTGTTTGTGGAGGAAATCATTCTTGGAAAGTGATTTCCAACAAGATATTGAGGGTTGGTTTATATTGGCCTTCCATGTTATCTGATATTTATAAGGAAATCACCACTTGTCATCAATGCTAGACCTTTGATGGAAAAAGAAACTAATTTCATTACCTCTTAATCCTATTTTAGTTAAGGCACCTTTTCAATAGTGGGGGTTAGATTTCATTGGATAAATTAACCAAAACTCTTTTGGTTAGCATAGATGGATTTTAACTGCAACTGATTTTTTCAAAAAATGGATTGAGGATATACAAACCAGGAGAGCCACTAATTCTGTCATCATGGATTTCTTAGAGAATAATATTCTGTCAAGGTTTGGGTGTCCTAAAAGGATTATAAATCATAATGCACCTGCTTTCAAATAAAAATAGATGATTAGGTTTTTCCATAAATTCCATATCAATTTGAATCACTCCACTACATACTATCCTTAGGGAAATGGGCTTGCAGAATATTGTAACAAGAGCTAAGTAAAAATAATCAAAAGGTTGTTGGAGGAGAATAAGAGATATTGGCCCAAAAAATTGAAGTATGCTTTGTGGGAAGATGGGGTAAGCACTAAAAGGGCGATTGGGATGTCACCTTTCACTACAACAAATCCTGGAATTAGCGTCCCATTTAGCATCCCTTTTTTAGTGTAATTTTTTTTTACATTGAGTGGTCAAACTAGATGCTAAATGGGACATGTCATGGACAAAACTTAAAGCGTCCCCAAAAACGTCTTTTTTTGCTTCCTAAATAGCATCCTTTATGACGTCCAAAATAGCGTCTCTTTTTTTGCTTCTAGAATAGTGCCCAACTTTGCTTCCTAAAAAACGTCAAGGTTTGCTTCTAGAATAGTGCCCAACTTTGCTTCCTAAACAACGTCGAGGTTTGCTTCCTAAATAACGTCCTTCTTTGCTTCCTAGCGAGTGTCTGCTTTTGCTTCTTAAATGACACCCCCGTTAGCACCATATTTGCATCCTTAATAGCACCATGTTAGCATCCAAATTAGCATCCATTTTTGCTACCACTTTAGCATCCCATTTTGCACCATGTTTACTTCCAAATATGTGCCAATTTTCGATTCCAAAATTGCACCAATTTTTACTTCCTTTTTTGCATCATGTTTTGCTACCAAAATGACGCCAAATATTTCTTCTATTGTTGCACCATATTTTGCTTCCTATATAGCGACATGTTTTGCATCCAAAGTAACGTCTTATTTTGCTACCATATTAACGCCATGTTTGGCTTCATCATTAATGCCATGTGTTGCATCCTTTTTAATGCTTAGTTTCACGTCTCTCATGTTTTGGTCACTAAATTAGTCATTTTTAGTATTTAACCGATATTATAATATCATTAGGGCATGGAGGAATCGAACCACCAACTTCTTGCTTGTAAGGCAGGCGCTCTTCCATTGAGCTAGAACCCTTTAAGAATTTCAGAACCTAACTTACAGAGTCCTCTATAATGGTAAAAAGGATCAATACACAACTTTGAGTATCTAATGGTTGAACAAGGCAACAGAGAAAGAGGCTTTTGTAATACTAGAAAGGGCACTCATCAACATCAACAATGTTGCATGTATCAAAATATGACAATGTAATAGTACCAATTTGGTTACCTAAAATCATGTAGCTTGGGCATTTTGGCTATGTCAGGACCTGATAAGCCATGTGATTAGCAATACACATTAGTGCATGCACATAACCAGAGAAAAAAGCAATGTTCCACCAGTCTAGCTAGCATCCAAATTATGACAGCATGGTTACAAACATGTAATATCTTGCACCTTATTCTAGTAGACAGACAATTCTACTGTTTGTCCTAGCTACATGTGATTACACACGAGATAAGTTATAACTTATGTACCAACATAGTTATCTGCATAAGATCAGTTCTAACAGAGTGGGGAACCATATGATTAACTATGAAAGAGATCTGTCTCAATTAACTATGGATGCGAGCAATTTGAAAGCAATCACATCCCTATATGATTAACTATGATTAACAATCTATCTCCTAATATCTTTAAAGTTTGTTTGATTTTTTCCAAAATAAAATTTAGGGAAGTAAAATTTTGTAGATTATTCAAGAGACGCTTTCCCATATTTGTGGATGGAATTTATACTAAATGGTCTTAAAGAAAACTGGTCAAATGCTCAGCATCATTGACCACAACCAATTGAAGTAAATTCATCAACTATTAAAAACTTGAAATTACAAAATTTCAAATAAAATAAATGATTTCTTCCTTAAAATTCATCAAAGTTGATAATCTTTATATATAGACTTATTAGGACTTCTACATGCTTAATTCCATTGGATATAACTACTAAGAAGCTTGAATACAAATTCATCAAAGTTGATAATCTTTATATATTGACTTATCAGGGCCTCAACATGCTTAATTCCATTGGATATAACTACTAAGAAGATTGAATTACAACCAAGTCATTTCATAATTGATCAAAGATTAACCATTTTTCCTAAATCCTGAAGTATGAATCACTGCAACTCTATAGATGGGCCTAGTCAACCGAGAATAGTCCTCAATTAAGAAACCAGTCTAACCAAAGTGATTTTAAAATTAACCGGTGTTATGCTAATTAACCAGTAAAGATCTAAATCATATTTGCTTCTTGGAGGATTTTAATTGCCCCCAAAATCCTATTAAAGTTGCAATGCTGAGAATCTGTTTATGTATTGTGATTTGTAAAGGTTTAATTAGCCATATTTTTATAGAGAACCTGCTTACTAAGATGCTCAAGCTTTTTGCTCTTTTGTTTTTTGAGAAGTAAAATTTTGCAATAGGATTTAAGGTTTAATTATGCATATTTTTATAGACAACCTGCTCACTAAGATGTTTAAAGATTTTTTGTTTTGCTTTTTTTTTTAAGTAAAATTTTGCAGAGAATTCAATGTCTAATTATTTATAGACAACCTGTCTATAAGATGCTTAAATCTTTTTGTTTTTTATTTCAAAGTAAAATTTTGTACAGAATTCAAAAGATGCTTATTTGTGGATGATATTTCTATTAAATTGACTTGAGGGAAATTAGTTAGATGTTCAACATCCTTGATCACAACCAGTTGAAGTGATCCATTAACTATTAAAATACTTGAAATTACAAAATTTCAAATAGAATAAATGAATTTTTTTCTTATAATTCATCAAAGTTGTTAATCTTTGTATATCACCCTCTCATTTTTAAGGGGCCTCTACTGTTATACATGCTTAATTCCATGTGATATAACTACTAAGAAGCTTGAATTACAACTGAGTCATTTCATAATTGATCAGATATTCACCAATTTTCCTGAATCCGGAAATATGATGCTGCAAGTCTGTAGATGGGTCTAGTAAACCTAGAATAGTCCACAATTAAGAAACCAATCTAACCAAAATGATTTTAAAATTAACCAGTGATATGCTAATTATTTAGCATCAGTGGAAATGCAAAAATTTAGACCTTGATTTATTCACTTGTAATCATCACTGTGTTGTTATGCCTCATTTCAATGCACTCGACCACTATTCTCACTCATTTCTTGTTTTAAATCATTTTGTTCCAACTTTAGAAGATAAATCAGTATGTATTCAGAACAACATTCTACTAATATATAATTCTAACTTTAGTGTTTCTCGGAGAAGCATCAATGATGACTTCTGGAAAAGCTCAGAGCTAAATCAATATTGGCATGTCCCCTGGAGCATTTGATTATAGTTTCTCTAAATGGGAAATCATCCTAAGCACTGCTTCATAAGTAGCTACACTAGTTGATTGCAAATTAAGAGCATCCAGGGTGGATATTCCGAGCCACATTGAATATGTGGTGCCCAGTAAGTATGGGTTTAAAACACTAAATAAAAAAACACATAGCCCATCACTGACGAATTTACATAAACTAATGATTTTGAAAGGATCCATACTGCACAAGGAATTACCTAGGGATGAGTCTTTTGAATCAAAGAAGATATATGTTCAATTTCACTACCTAATATGGTTGAAGTGCATAGACAAAGAACATTTGTTAGTGGTAACATATCAGTGAATGATTGACTGCAGAACAACTATAATGATATTGCAAAAGAAAGGTGTACCGGTGGATGAATGATTCACTCTTCTATTCTATAATAGTTAGATTCTCTATACCCTACAGGCTACAACAAGAACCTCTCCGAAGGAAACCATCCAAGCCACAGTTGGAATGGGTAATTGATTATTATGGGTAAGAAAGACCTTTAATTGAAAGGGCCTTGTCGGATAACTATAAAGTGCAAAGCAATATAATATTCTTACCCTTAAAATTTAAATTTTTCTATTTTTGGGCTGACAAGCTCATGGCTCAAACCTAACTCTATGTTTATTAGGGACCCGCGTTCTCATCATTGCTTGGGTAATCTATAGTTATGAATACCTCTTCTTGTGGGTTGTAAAACTTTGGTAATGCTATTCATTCAAGGGTTATTTTGATCCCTTTAGCAATTAGGACAAAAGAACGCCTGTTGGAAGCAATCAATGTTTTCCACTATTGACGCTTTGAGAGTTTAACACATGGGGTGGAGAAACATACATTACAGCTAGAAGTGTATAGTAGTACTGTATGGTGACAGTAATTTTTAGAGACTAAATTTAAACGAGGTCTTGGATTTTTAATCACTTTTGTCAAACTTAGACATGAACTACTGTTGTACACTCTTTCTTGTGATCTTAGGAAATTCAAGTTCCAAACTGAACATAACATAAAATTTACTCATTCATACAACGATTTAATTTTGATATCCATCTTTTGTCTGCTCTATCCTGCTCTGAAATGATATATACATAAACTCAAATGTTCCACTCACAACGTTTATTACGATTAACACTCTCAATTGTACCCTGCATTAACTGAAATTATAGGGTTATGCAGCTTTAACTGCAACAACAATGCATGCAATCATCACCAACAATTGCTATTCATAATAATATCATCAAAGGTACTGCTTTTATCCAATATTTGATGGCTGCAATGCACTGCGGGGCTCCTTAAATTCTGTCTTTAAGAGATAATTATTCTGATTTGCAGCATTCCAATGCCATTACTTATTTGTTGTTGCTCCTCTACAGAATTTCCATTGTTTGATGACTTTCTCACCTGTAGCTTGGGACCATTGCAAGTTACTCAATCCTCTATACATAACTCTATAATTTGTACCAATAAAATCACATACCCCTTAAAAATTTACATATGTGTTTTCCATTCTGAGGTAGGAAGTGAACAAAGCATACACTAGTGATTGAATATCTCATAGCTTGTTTTAGATTTTTCAAATGGGTTGGTGGCTAGTAGCATTGAGGAAAACCACTCCGGACTAACAAACTCCACAAAATGGGGGTGAATGGTAGATTGATAGGAGGTCCATTTTGTACTTGATCACTAAAAACCTCAACAAATTGATTGAATGGCAGATCAGACCGACAGGCACAATTAGCACTTGATCCCTTGAACTCCAGGGGGAAGCAACAAACTGAGAACCAAGAGAGATCGAGACAACGAATTTTTGACTCAAGCCTTCAAAGGTATTCAATCATATAAATTAATATCTTAGCTTGATAAATAGTGTAACTTCATCTAGAAAGGAAGAATTTTAGGATTTGAAGTCACTTTTGGGTGGAATTCTGATTTAGCAGGACCAGGGGCCGGGACTTACAAAAGAACTGATATTGTTGGAGAGACAATCCTACACAGTTATGTGCACATAATAAATCTGCACATATGCAATGGAATATGTCAAAGATAACATGGCCATGTTGTGGCTGTGACAAAAAGCTACAGATTGTAGTTTTGAATACTGATGCTTTCTTGTCTATTTTATGCAGGTGGAAAAACCAATTGGATTTTTTCGTAAAGCCCATGATGATCAAAAGGGAGTAAATCAGCTACTTCATTTAGTTCTTTCCAAGTTTGGGTGCCTTCAACTAGGGAGATCAAATAATGAATGGGCAACTATGTGGCATGATATGCACTATTTTCAGGAAAAAGCTTTCCCCTTTCTAGACACAACATATATGCTGCTAGAGTTTTGTAGAGGGAAGTTTTCTTTGGCAAGGGATTATTTAAAAAAGACAGCAAGTGAATTATTAGCACCAGAGAAAGAAGAAATGCTTGTTATACAGGCGGCACATGAATATTTCTTCTCAGCTTCAAGTTTGGATTCTTCTAAAGTGTGCTTTTATCAAACCCTACTTTATTTTGGTTTATGAATCACATGTTGCTGTAAATTTCTTATGTTGCTCAAAGAAGATGTTCTACAAAATTTAGCCTATAAATTTGATGCAAGCTAGGGAGTAATACTTCTCTGGTAATAATTGTTTCTACTTTCTTGTGGCTTGTTAGAATTGAAGGGAAAAGGAAAATTCCTTTTGGCACTATTACAGAATATTCTATTTGTTGTAAGGAAACTTTGGAGGCATTATTGCAAATGAAATTTATGTGGTTTAAATCAATTAGAGTCATATCAATTAGTAATTATCTCTTCCTCTCAGACTACTTCAGGGTTTGCATTCTTTTATTGCAATCGGTGCAATGGGTTTTCTGGTGGTTTGATGAATAGATGGGGTCCAGAGGGTGTGTTGTTGTTTACAAAGGTGTTATCCCTAAAGGCCACCGTAGAAGACATTGTGTGACGGGTTTGCATGTTCAAGTGCAGATATTTCATATGATCATGAACACCCAAGGGATTCAAACTCTAGACCACTTTATGTTTCAGAAAACAAACAAAGATGCATGCACTAGAAAACTATTTCCGTACCTATAAAGAATCCCCTCGACCCCTTCTTCTCATTTTCTTGCGCTTCAGCTAGGTGGATATAACAATCATGACCACATTTCATTGACGTGCAAAAAATTGATAAGCCACCATTGCCATGTGAAAGAGAACACCGTGGAAAAAAGTTGAAATCTCTGACATAGCTGCGCGATGAGAAAGCCAGTGAGCAGAAATCCCGTGAATAATTGGTTGGATTTGACAGTGATCAAATTTGAAGGGCAGACCAGTGACCAAATTTGAAATTTGAAGGGCGGGTCTTTATAAAAATCGACATGTACTCGGTGATCAAATTTGAAGGGCGGGTAAGTGATCAAATTTGAAATTTGAAGGGACGGGTCTTAATTTTTTTTTAGATATTTAGGGCAATATAAATAATTTACTTCAATTCACAAGTATAAATTAACTAAACCCTTTCACCAAAAAGAATACAAATAGTGTTTTTTTTAATTTTTTAATTTTAAATAATTGTGCACTTCTTAATATTTATATGAAAAAAATATATATTTTCAATAAAAATTATTTTGAACACATTAAGTTGTCATATGTGTATCATTAACAATAACATAACAACTATTATATTGTATTTTTTCCATTTTGAGAACACTTCATTATACAAAAAAACTACTTAGACTGTGCCATTACCATATTGGGGAATCCACGTGCAATCCAAGCTTGAGAGATGTTAGAATTATAAGGATTGAGAACCTAAGAAAAAATAATACACAACTCAGAAAAAATTAAAGAAAAATTCCTACATACCAACCATGTTAGCAAAGCTAGCATAACTAGGGTCGGGGCATCAAATTTTTTTGTTCAACAATTGTCATGAAAACATACATATATGGGATAAAGGGGCAATGGAATTAAGCTTAAGTCAATTGAATCCTTGCAACTCAATACGTGTCTGAGTCTAACAATCCGCCTTTTAAATTGAACCAAAATACCAAAGTAAGTTTTTTAATGGCTATATTTGAGAAAGTTCTATTTGTGAGTAATTAAGGGACCGGGGCTCTAAAATTTGTTGTGATTTGTACTAGTCCACGATTCAGTGAATCGATAGTCATGAGTATGAATTTAAGTTATTTAATGAAAAAAAGTAATGTGTATAACCTCTATGTCGAAACCATTTTCCATGTTGATGCATGTCACTGCCCTCTTTATTGTCTTACCAAAAGGCATGAGAATGAGGAAGAAGACCTAAAATTATGGACTTCACCTTCAAAAGAATGCCTTGAAATCACATTGGTAAGGAGTGATAAGAAGATCACAACAAAGAAACGTGTCAAATCTTAGTTGATAGTGTTAATTAAATACTTATATGGTAAATTTAATATAAGACTTACTTATAGCCTTCTCTTACTCTTTGCGTCTTGACACATTTAATATTTTATGGTCCTCTTTGTGCCTTGACCCAATTCATATTATAAGGTGAGGATGTGCATGCATAATAATCCTTATTTATGATTATGAGATGAGGATTTAAAGAGAAGAGGATGTAAATATGAGCAATTTTTATATGTATTTTGGTGGCGTCGAAGAGAAATGTTGTGAGAAACCACAAATTTTTGGAAGGACGGAGGGAGATTACATCATGATCATGCCACCCATCAAATTGAAGACTATTCTTGAGCCAATAATTGATTTTTCAATTTTATTAATAATTATTATTTCTCCATATTGTGTGCCCAATGACACCTCTCTATAGCAATGCATAAATCGACCTTTGCACAGTTTGTGATCCTAGCTTGATCTATCATTTTGAGATTCTTAGATAGAACTCACTTTCACCTACCAAGAGTCACTAGGGGTGCAATAAGAAATGGACTTGGGCTAATTGTAGTAAAATCCCACTAATTTATTACACTTGGGAATTTTCACGTAGAACCCTATTATGCCTACTAGGAGTGGCTAGGGATGCACTAAGAATCAAACCTCAACTAATTGTGGTAAACTTTCATCGATGTGCTGATTCAAAGATTCTCATGTAGAGCCCTATTACCCCCTATTAGAAGCAACTAGAGGTGCTTTAAGAATTGAACATGAGCTAGTGTGGTAAAGTCCCATTGATCTATTATTTCATGGATTCTCAAGGAGATCCCCAAAACATCTATTAGGAGTGGCCATGGGTGTGTTGAGAATTAAAAAGGGGCTAGATGTGATGACCTCTCATAGAACTGCTACTTTGGTGATTCTCAAGGAGCATCATCCTATTCCTACTAGAAGTTATTGGAGGTGTATTGAGAATTGAACCTAAGTTATTTGTGGTAAAATCCCATTGATCTACCACTATATTTTTAAGCAGAGGCCCCTGCACTTACCAAGGGTAACTAGTGGTGCATTTAGAATCAAACTTTGACTAGCCATGTTAAACTTCCACTAGCCCACTACATCAAGGATTCTCGGTTAGAGCCCTCTTATGCCGATTAGAAGCAATTAAGGGTATGTTGAGAATCAAACATGGACTAGTTGTGGTAAAATCCCACCATTTCATTACTTCAAGGATTTTTGGTAGAACCCTCTTATGTCTATTAGAAATGGCTATGGGTGCGATGACAATTTGACTTGCGATAGTATGTGTATCCCACATCAATCCATTGCTTGAGGGATTCACAAGTACAAGGCTCATAACTCTACTATGAGTCGAGGGGTGTGTTGAGAATCAACATAACTTAATTTTTATTGTTATCATATAATTACCATTCTTTTTATGATATTTAATATTTAAAATAATGAACTAATCTCATTTTATTTGATAATTTGATAGCATATCATGCCCTTGGTGATTAGGGGGGATTCATGCCTTACCGCTGATTTGAGGAGTGCCATAAGTTGACTGTCAGCATTTACAAGGCATGGAGTGTGAAATGTTTATGTATGTATGAGAAAGTTTTAATACATTGCATTTTTTATGTCATTAGTTATTCATGTTAATTTACCAATGTTATATTAGGTGGGTTTCCTCCAAGGAGATCCATGAGAGTGAATTAAGAAGATGGAAGAACGAAATTGCAGAAATTGTATGTTTATTGGAAAAGGAGCTTCCTACAATTTTCATGGACCTTCAAGTTCATCTGCTTATACACCTAGTAGATGACATTGAAATGGCGGGTGTTGTATCAACAAGGTGGATGTTTTTCTTTGAGAGGTATATGAGAACACTAAAAAGATATGTCCGACAAAGGGCACATCCAGAGGGTTGCATGGCTGAAGAATATGTATTGAATGAAGCATTTTTCTTTCCATGTGAATTCCTTGGTAAAAATTATGAAGATGGTCCATGAATATGGGATGAAGCACGTGCAGCAGATATTATAGATGGAGAGAAACCTCAATCTAATGGTGTTCAAGTAGAATTTGGTGAGTAAAATCATGATATTTGTGGTTATTTTTCCAATCATTTACTCTATAAAATTATTATTTTTCAAAAATATAATAATGGCATTTGCAATTTGAAAATTTACATGTTGATTTTCAATAGGTGTTGATGAATGCATTGTGCTTGACAAGTTCATTCTTTACCACATGGATTGTATGAATAAATGGATTGAATTGTATGAAAAGAAAAGGGAAGAAGTTTTAGAAGCAAGGAGACAATTTAAGAGATAAAACCCAAGGAATAAACCACTTCCCATGGATTTGTTTGGGGAATGGGGAAAAGATTGCACATTACAATGGGTTAGTGAACAAATTCAAAATCAAATAGATGAATAAGGAAACGATGCAAACATAACAGAAGATGAGATCAACATGTCTAGAGGATGTGAAATAAAGGTACATTTATAAATCTCACAAAATATTTTTTACAAAACATTGTTGACACTATTGACTATTTAATAATGCATATATAGTTGTTTTTTCTAATTGAACTAAAACAAATGGTTTGATACAGCTAAGGAGATATCCTACAATGTGGGCATATGGTCGACACTATCGTGTGGAAAGAATAGACTTAAAAAGATGCTCCTTTGATTGTGGTGTCATGGTTGATTTCAAGCAATCAACTCGAGGAAGTTCAAAAGATAAAAATATTATTGAAGGGAATCTTTAGTATGTTGGAAAAATCCAAGAAATTATTGAGTTGGATTATCGGTCTTTCGAATGTTGTATTTTTAAATGTAGATGGTATGAGGCATTTGAGAGGATGCGAAGACATGATACCCATAGTGGACTATTTTCTATAGATTCCTTGAGGTACCTACCAGAAGACAAGGAGCCCTATGTCTTACCAATTCATTGTGAGCAGGTATTATTATCAATATAACATAACTATAATCACAAGAATCAATGGTTATATACAATATGTTAATTCATAGTGTATTATGAATATAAATGTGCATATTAATTAAAAATTATACTATCATGTCTAATATATGATTATGGTTCACGTGCAGGTGTTTTTCTATGAAGATATTATGGATACAAAGTGGATATTTGTCATACATTATGATCCAAGGTTAAGATATGTATTTGATGATGTCTCGATGAATATTGAGCAAAACAATGATATCCAACCAATTCCAAATGAGAGATTAGATAACAATGAAGAAATGACCACCCATGGTGATGTTCAAGATGAAGATGTTCAAACACAAGAAGATGAAGATGAAGATGTCCAAGCACAACATGACAACATTTTTCATGCCATTAATCAACATGATCCAGAGCTAGATGAGAATCAAGATGGTGCAAGTCAATTCGATGATATGGAGTTAGAAGAAAGTGAAGATGAAGATGATTATAATACCACTTTAGCAGGATGGTGTAGAAAGAATAATATAAGAAACTTATAGGACTATAAGGAATCATTGGATGACATATATGCTGATAATAATGTAAATGAAGAAGACTTCTAATTTTACAAGATTTCTAATCCATATTACTTGAATAATTATGATCTTATGTCCAAAGCTTTGAGATTGTTTTTTATCACATGGATTTAGTAATTTTGAATTAGTTTCTTGATTTAGAACTTTTCAAAATGTTGCTTCTTAACGACTCTACCCTTAAATGTACATGGAAATCACTGTTCAAAATAGTCATTTTATTATGGGCTTAGCAAATGTTATTTTTGTTTCAATTTATTTTAACCACATGTGTTCCCCTTTTTTATTATGAATTGAATAATGAAATGTCAATGATTGTTTAGTTAATATTATTCACACTATTGAATAATTCTATGAACTTTACTATAGTAATTTTCCATCTTGCACTAATGAACAATGTTGACAAGGTAAACAAGTTAGTTTATCATTAACACTTTTCCAATTAATGTGGTTATCTATATACAATAACTAATATTTTGTCATAAATTTACCACATCCAACCTATCATTGAAATTTTGTCAAGGACAAGTGCCATTAAGGTCACTCAAATTCTATTAAGGTCACTCAAATTTTGTCGAGGACAAGTGAATGTCAATGTCAAGTACACCATACATTGCATCATCTTCATCGTTGACATCATCATCATCAACATCAACATCAATAAGTGCATCATCAACAATGTCATGGTCATGATTGTCCTCATCAACAAATACATCATCATTGATAGGGTCACTCATATGCCATTATGGTTCATCATCAGTCATCACCATTTTGATCCATGTCATGTTGTTACAATCATTCAAATGCGATTAAGGTCACTAAAATTTTGTCGACAACAACTAAATTTCATTACAACCATTTAGGTGATATTAATATGTTTCTCACATGTCATTATGAACATTTGAGTTCCATTAGGATCAGTGTGTATTGAGAAGTATTATGACATGCATCATCATTGTGGGCATCAATGTTGTCATCATCATCATCATCAATGCCATATGGTACATCAACATCATCTTGATCATTATCCTCATTATCATCCTCATCTTCAGCATTAAGTACATCATTAACAAAATCATCGCCATCATTGTCATTATGGTCACTCATATGCCATTAGTGTTCTTAATCACTCATCGCCATTAGGATTCATGTCATGTAATTGTTAAGGTCATTTATATGTCATTACAGTCATTTTGATGTTAATAGGGTCGTTTAGATGTCATTACAAAAATGTTGGTGCCATTAGAATCAATCAGGATCCAAAAGTGCTACCACATGCATAATCATCATTGACATCCACATCGTCATCATCATCATACAATAAATCAACATCCTTGTCATCATTGTATTCATCATCAATATAATTGCAATAATACTAAGAAAGGAACCCTAGTACCTCATAGGAATGGATGATATAGTCTTATACTTATCCAATCATATCCATACACTCCATCATAATTATCGTAATACATCATCTTGATGTTGTTAGGGCCAATAAAATTCCATTAGGGTCTATAAAATGTGTTGGGGACACTCAAATGTCATTAGAGCATTTTAGGTGACATTAAGGTAATTTACCCCTCGTAAGGATTAATCAATATCCAAAAGTGCCATGATTATGATCATTTAGGTGCCACTATTATAAATCAAGATCCAAAAGTACTATCACATAAATCATGATCATTGACATCAACACTGACATTAATCACTGGTGTTGACATTGATAAATCTGATGTTATGTCAGACGTTTTCCAAACACAATTCCTAGCTCTAAACCTAGGGAAATTCCTAGTGCTATTCCAGACGTTTTTTTGGAGGCTATTTTTGGCGTTATATGGGATGCTCTTTTGGACGCTAATTGGGACGTTGATTGAGATGCTAATTACCATCCAAAATAGCACCAACTTTTAAATTGGGACGCTAATTGGGATGTTAATTGGGATGCTATGTGGGACGACAATTTGGATGCTAATTTGGATGCTAATTGGGATGCTACATGGGGTGACAATTTGGATGCTAATTGGGATGCTAATTGGGTTGCTAATTGGGACGCTAATGATTCATCCAAAATAGCGCCAACTTTTAACTTGGGATGCTAATTGGGATGCTAAATGGGATGCTAATTAGGATGCTACTTGGGATGCTACTTGGGACACCACTTGGGATGTTAATTGGGACGCTATTCGGGACACTAATTAGCGTCCCAAATAGCACCAAATTGTAAAAAGGGATGCAAATAACACCATTAAAAGTGCCATCCCGTGGAAAAGCATCCATTTTGTCCAAAAATGATGAAAAATACACTAAATTTGATAGTGGACGTTAAAAAGGAAGCTAAAAGAGACGCTAATCACAAGGTTTTGTTGTAGTGTTTTCTGTTGGTATATGGAGCAGAGGTGATTTTTCCAGTATCTCTAGGTATGTCTGTCATGAAGTTGCTACAGGAATAGGAAGGGGAACCAAACCATATGTAGAGGAGGATTAATGATATTATTAAGTTAAATGAAATGAGGGATAAGGATTATGACAAGGTACATGTACATCAAGAGAAGATGAAAAATACCTTTGACAAGAGGGTGAAGGAAGAACAGCTTCATAATGATGAATTGGTTTTGAAGTGGGATGTACCTAAGGAGGAAAAACATGGAAAATTTGATCACATGTGGAAAGGACCATATATCATTGTAGCTTTCAAGGGAGACAATTCATTTATTTTACAACATCGGGATGGGGTTCAACTAAAAGGGGGGCTTGTCAATGAAATTTTTCTGAAACATTACTTGCCCTAAGTTGGAAGGTAATTTGTGTATTCTAGTTGTACATATTTATTTATTTTGAAGAAATCAGTACAGATGGAAAGCTGAAAGATTTGAAGCCCGGAGAGAAGGCCCCAAGATTATGAGGTGTTTCCATTTTATTTTCTTTTACATACAAAAAAAGGAAAAAGAGTTTTGAGTTTGTACAAAAGAATAAATTAGGCACTAGTTTGCAAGTTCTTTGCTACCTCGCAGGGAGGATAGAATCCCTAGTTGGAGCCAGCTGTTAGCACCATTTATGGTTATCATTTGGAAAGGGGCACACCTTAGAATGAATAAGGTGTGGTGTGAATAATTTCATGATATGACCAAAGGTATGCTATAAGGTGTTTAAAGGGTGATAAAGGGGGTGCTATTTCTAAAGCTAAAATCTATATGTTCTATGAAAGTAATGGGTTAAGGTTTAGAAATAAGCTTAAATAAAAATGCACACCTATATTATCATGTGACGGGTTTCAATGGTGTAGATATGAGGATGGGAATTTATACTGTAGTCAATTAATCCGCTAGCTAGAGATGCACAAGAAAAGAAATTTGGGAAGCTAGCAAAATGGTGTAAAGGGGAGTGAAGATATATGATCATGCAAAAAGGTAAGATATATCTACACCTGAGAACGATTCCGCTGGTGGAGCTATTGCGGAAAAGTAAACATTTCCAATCGACAAAAAAGCTTACACAGTGCATAGATCAATGGTGGAGATCTAAGTAAGAAAGTAATCTACAGTAAATAAAAGTTCCGTTAGGTGAACCTGCACGGGATAATTTAAGTTGGGAATAAACAGAAAGGTGTATAGCTCACACAAATCAATGGTGAATATCGAGGCTTGAATCAGATCAATGGTTGTGGATCATTCCACTAATAGAAGTTGCACAGATTAATGAGGTATTGAAATAAGCAGAATGTGTTAAACGACCTCCATGATCGAGGGATGATATTTAAGGATGATGAGATATATGGTCGAAGGATATTTCTCCACTGCAAGATGCGTGGATCGAATCATAATGAGTCCCAACGGAATAAGTTAAATGAAAATAGTGATCAAAGGCTGAGATTGAGACCGATAAATATCTATGATGGAGATTAACTCCGCTGGAGAAATATTCATGTTGTTTGTACAATGGGAGTTGAGCGAAATCTGTAAAGGTCGGAATTGATCGACGGTTGAGATTTATGGAGAATAAGATCAAGGGTTTCTTGCAGAACCGCTGATGAAATATGCATGTTATTTATAGTTTGGATGGATGACGGTAAATTAAAGAAAGGATCTACGGTGGTAAAACAAAATTTGATGGATCTACGGTTATGAAGGGATCCACTGCTAAGAATTACAGGGAGGATAAATATAATAAGGGTAGCATAATTGGAAATGTAAGGCTAAACAATAATCAATATCAAAAACTTGGGATAAGTGAGACTAGATCTACGGACAAAGGAATATTCATATGGGAAAGTTGCATGAAAAATAATAGGGAATTGCATAAAATACTATAAAAGTAAAATTGCGTGGATGAATACTATTTGTCTTTTGTGCATTGGAATATGAGAGCTTAGTTTGCATGGAAGAAACCAACTCAAATAGATTCTCTTCCACACGTCAGTTGACCAGGTAGGCCACTTTTTACCTACAAAAGAGTATTTAAAAATGGACAGTGGAGGGGAAATAGGGGTTCAAGCTTTGGAATACCAAAAAATTGAGGAGGTTTTTTAAGATAGGTGGAGTGATGTTTTTTATACCTTGTTGTATTTTGGTTCAATTCACCAGTTAAAAACCAAAATAAAAACCTTTGAATACCAGGGTCCTATTTTCATTTTTTATGCCCTGAACAAACCCTAAACTTTCCAGACTTTGTTGGGGGGTGTGCTTCAAATTATTCCTCTTCTGAAAGAGTCATTATGGACTCAACTAAGTCTAAAATATTATGTCATGACAATGCTTTTCTTGTCAGTGATTCGCTTGCAGTTCCCTCTTCGTTTACCCTGTCCCAAGAAGATTTCAATGAGGAAAACCTAATTCAGTATTTCCATGAAGCAACCCGATAGAAAAAACAATCCTTTTTCACTACCTATTTTAGGTCATATGAGTCCCTAGAAGATCAGTCTTTCCCTATAGATACCAATTTTTTTAATGAATAAAGTAAACTGGTCATTTCATTAATGAGTCAATTTTTAGGTATGGATACAGATAGGTATGCTATTGATTTGTTAATGACTCTTTTATTCAAAGTTAGAAAAAAACAATCTAAACCCGAGTCGTCCCAGTAAGTCTGTCTTAAATTTGATAAATTCATGGCTGAGAGTATTCACTCCCAGTTAGTGAATTTCCATAATACAAAGAAATTCAAGTTTCAATATCATTTAGTAAGGATGTTTATGGTCTTCAATGAAGAAAATTTACAACTACCAGAGATGGTGTTGATAAATGAGATCAATTGGAATTTATTTAAGTAAATGAACTTTCTAATGGCTGAAATTTATAAGGTATTTTCCCAAAACAAGTTTCCCAGAATGTTTCCAATAATGAAGGAATCATTTCAATTTGCACCAGACAGAAGGATTGGTGATTGGTTCTTATTGGAAGAAGACACAATAATAAGGGTATATGGATTCACTCATGAACCTTATATCCTACCTGCATTCCTCACTCCAAGAAATTTTTGCATTGGAGTTGATTAGGCATAAGCTTATTGTTGAGAATGAACATTTTATAAGTTTCAGGAAAGCTTGAGAGATTGTGTTCCCTTGGGTGGTTGGAGCATTCATCATAAAAAGAAAATTTTCCTTGTATGTAATAGAAATATTTCTTAAGGAGATGGGATTTCAGACAGGTACTATAATAAATTATGACCCCCATCACATCATTTCTATAAGGAGGCAAGTAAATAAAAGCAAACCTTTCAAACATGAAGAAAGTTGAGGGCTTAGCTAAAAAGGATAACTGGTTAGATTATCTTTAACTAATGTAGAGTGAAGGGGATATGCAGTAGGGGGTTACATCACCGGTGAATGATTCCAATGTCACACATCAAGATCCATTGGCCATAATATCTATTGCAGAGGTAATTACCCCAGTTGCTAGTCATTCAGAATTGACTAATAAGAGAACCTTTTCAGATTCCATGGAAACATGACAAGAGGGTAGCTCAGAGACTTCAAAAATACAAAAAGTTTGAAGTAGAAGGAGAACTAATTTAAGTTACAAATACTTATGGTAAGAAAAAAAAATGAAGGTGAAAGGCCCAACATTTGAGGTAAAGGAATATTATTTTTTAAAAGACTCTTGAAGGGTCTACAGATCAATTTAAGACTAGAGAAGAGTTATTTGAAAAGTACAGGTATAGCAGAGATACATCCTTGGATAAATATATGAATTTATATACAGAGGTAAGGAAAATTTCAAGAAAGGATGTAACCTTAGATATTGTTAAGGATCATGTTCAAAACACCTTAAACTTAGCAGTAGCTACAAAGAATAGGGTGGCATAGATGAGACTAAATTTGGAAAATATTCCTTTGGAAGACATATTAATTTACATAAGCATACTAGAGAAGTCATATACAATGATTTGTTGAAATTAACCCTGAAGGTATCTAGGCTACAATCCACCAAGACCAAGGTTGAAAATAAATTGAGACAAGAGAGGGTGGAAAATAAAGTGCACCTTCGGAAAATAAAAATCTCCAGGGAGATCTGTTGACTGCTGAAAGCGAAACAAACAAAGGAGAAGAAAATCAAAAGTTGCTTGCAGAAAAAGAGAGTACAATTCAATTGTTGAAGAAGAAGCTGAATATTCCTATTAATCGGCTCATTCAAGCTTTAGAGCTGACAGACCTACATAAAGAAAAAGAAATGCTCAATGATGAATTAAGCAATTGAAAAGATAAAATATTAAATTTTTCATATGAGAAAATGGAATGGGAGAAAGAAAAATTCTCTTGTCTGAGAATGTAAAATTCTTCAAGAAAAAATAGGTTGGGTTAGAGAAGGAAATAAAAGAAAAAGGAAAATAACCTGACGTACAGATCATTGCACTTGCTGCACAAACAAATGAGGAATCCATTGTGTAAGCAATGTCCCAGGTAAGCTTGAGAGATATAGAATTTGTTGGCCTTAAGAATAAGAATAAAAACTTGGAAAATTAAACCCTTAAGAAACATGAGGAGAGAAATGCTATGGAAAATAAATATAAAGACCTCCTCGATAAGAATGACAAACTTGTGAAGCAGTTGACTGGACAACTTCCTGTACAAGGAGCTAAGCATATAATTCAAGATATGATTATAACATAATAATGGAATCTTAGGCCATACCTTAATTATATCCTAGATAAGGAAATTGTCATATAGGCTGCTAGACAAAGCTGTACAGCAGTGAAAGAGGTTTTAAACAAAAATCATATAGGTACAACAATTAACATGGTCATTTTCATGAATGGTTTGTCATAGGATGACTTGAATACAATAGGGATCAAAGACATAATTGCATTTATCACTTGGGAAAGAAAGGTAGTTGGTAAGCATCAGCATTTGGACACTGTGCAAGCCAAAGTAGACATTATGCAGCATCGGGTCAAAATATTCATTGAATTATTTACACCAGTATTTAAAAAGGCTTACCTTTCTTTTTGGAAGAAAGTGGTAAAATTTTCTCTTATGTGGAGCATGATTCCCAATTAGTCAGGTGCAAATTAGATCACAAGAAGTTTGAAGACATGCATTAATCTCTGTCTCTCTGTCTAGAAAAACAATAGTGGAAAAACTATCTGAAGATTTTGAATTATTAAATACTTTCAAAGCTACTTGTGCGCAACTCCCAAAAATATCCTACATGGATCATGTGAAATTAATGGTTATGGCAAATGAAATGGCCAACTTGGAGCTGCCAACTGTCGATGGGTGGAATACGGTTGAAAATTTTGGAAAAACTAAGTACATGTTGCATGTTCGGGTACACAGGGTACTCCCAAAAGACCGAACACCTTGAGCGACCGTTTCACACAAATAGATCACAAATCAACAAACCGATGTTTGTCGCGTGGTTAAAACCCTTGAGAGGGAAACAGTCCACGGCCCCAGCCAAATAGCTACTTGGAGCAATTTATTATGAAAAATAAAGAAAGTTATATGAGCTTCTAATAATCGATCAACTAGCCAAGGACCCTCTATGCTCTTTAAATAGAGATCATAGACCAATCGAGTGTTAATCCAGGGATCAATGGTAGGTATGATCAAAGAGAAGTTGAACCATCAGATCACTCTATGTCTACAACATATCGTGACCATCAGATTAGAATATTTACAAATCCATACTAATGCATACTAAAGAAACACACTTTTACCTAACGGATATATAACACAAGTTTATCTTAACTAACTCCTAAGTGTCTAAATATCTTAACATCCCCCCTTAAGAACAACTTGGGATAGGATTGAAGGATTTACAAAAGTGACACTATTAGGAGAAGGAAGGAGGCATTAGAGCCTATCCCCCCTTAAGGACACATTTTTGAACTCTTAATATAGACCGAAGTTTAGAAAACTTCGCTTCTGTAAGAGACTTGGTGAAGATGTCTTCAACTTGATCATCTGTAGGGAAATAGAGCACCTCAATAACACGATCATGAACAATATTTTTGATGAAGTGCATGTGTAGCTCAATGTGTTTGTTGCACTGATGTAGAACTGGATCTTTGGCAATCTTGATGGCACTTTGATTGTCGCACCAAAGTGGAGTAGGCTGCTGCTGCTCGAATCCAAACTCTGAAAGGATCTGTCGAAGCCATACAGCTTTCTGATTGGCATTAACTGTGGCTCAATATTCTACTTCTGCTGAAGAAAGAGCAAGAGCTTGTTGTTTCTTACAAGCCCAAGTGATAGGTCCAGATCCCAGACTAAAAACATAACCTGCAGTAGACTTTCGATCATCAGGATCGTCGTCCCAATCTGAATCAGTGAAACCAACAAACAAAGGTTTCCCCCCTGTACTGTAATGAATCCCAAACTAAATTGTACCTCGAATATATCAAAGTATTCTTTTTGCTTCTTTCCAGTGACTTTCATGAGGAGTTTGCATATAACGGGCAACACGACCAACGACAAAGGAAAGGTCAGGACAGGAATGAGTCAATTATAAAAGACTACCAATAAGCTGATGATATAGGGTGGCATCTACTTCAGTGGAAGTACAAGTGGCAGAAAGTTTGACTCCAGACTGGAAGGGAGAAGGGGTTGGTTTACAATCTTCCATGTGGAAGCGATGAAGAAGGTCACAAGAATACTTAGAATGGGAAAGAAATATTCCTTCTTTGGTTTGCAGGACTTGGAGACCAAGAAAATAATGCAAATGTCATAAGTCTGACATTTCAAAATTTTGCTTAAGAATGGATTTCACACGGGTTATAAGTTTAGGGTCACTACTAGTAAGGATAGGATCATCAACATAAAGAACAAGTATGATGAGATGGTTTCCTAATTTCTTGGTATAGACATTGGGGTCAGAATGGCATCTAGAAAAACCAGTGTCAAGGAGAAAGCTATCCATTTTGGCATACCAAGCTCTAGGAGCTTGCTCAAGGCCATTTAAGGATTTCTTAAGGAGACAAACAAGGCTAGAGTTATTCTAAACATATCCAGGAGGTTGTTCAATGTAAATTTCCTCATGTAAATCACCATGTAAGAAGGCAAACTTGACATCCATTTGATGGACTTCCCAGTTATGTAAGGCTGCAAGGGAAAGAACAAGGCGGATG
Organism: Pseudotsuga menziesii; assembly: GCA_001517045.1. NCBI lineage: Eukaryota > Viridiplantae > Streptophyta > Pinopsida > Pinales > Pinaceae > Pseudotsuga > Pseudotsuga menziesii. Next base: position 401,548 of record LPNX010201744.1, read on the forward strand.
GAGTTCATTTTTGTTACAGGCGCAAAGGTTTCATTGTAGTCAATCCCTTCAACTTGGGAAAAACCGTTGGCAACTAACATTTCCTTAAGTTTTTCAACAGTTCCATCTGATGCATAATTGGTTCTATAGACCCATTTACATCTAACAAGTTTTCTTCCTTTTGGAAGAGGAACAAGATCCCAAGTATCATTTGCCATTAAGGAACGATATTCTTCATCCATAGCTGCATCCCAATCTGGATTTCCTGAAGCTTCTGCAAAAGTTTCTGGATCATGATTCTCGAAAACTTGAGCCAAAAGAGAAGAGGCTCGCTAAAACTGAGAACGTGTTCGACGTTGATCTCTAGGATCACCGGCAAGATCACTAGCTGCTTCACATGTTGAACGGACCCATCGAGGAAGTATTGGTGCTGGTGCAATTGGAGGAACATGAGCAGGCGGAGGTGGATTTTCATCCTCACTATCATCATCATAAACTAGAGTTGGAAAACTTTCAAGGAAGCTGGAAGAAGAAGAAAAATAAGGCACAATCGTCAAATCAGGATCGCAAGCCAAAGATGGAACACCTGCCAAGTTAGGCTCGTAGGCCAAGAGATTTTCATCAAATTTAACATCTCTTCTAATTATTATATCATGAGAATGTGGCTGAAGAAGTCTATAACCTTTTAAATCTTCAGAATATCCAACAAATATGCACTTTTACATCTTCATCCGGAATGTGAGCCCATGCTTCACAACCAAACACACGAAAGTGACTTGCATCTGGTTTAATTTTACTCCATGCTTCTTCCATTTTTATACTTGTAAAACTTTAGTGAGCGTGCGATTAACTATGTTATTTGCACAATTTATGGCCTCAGCCCAATATTGAAGACTTAGTCCCTTAGATTGGATCATACAATTAGCCATTTCTTTTAAAGTGCGGTTCTTCTGTTCAGCTACACCATTTTGTTGTGGTGTATATGGAACAGTGTGCTATTGTTGGATTCCTTGTTCGGTGCAAAAAGTAGTGAACTTGTTGTTAACATATTCTCCTCCATTGTCAAATCTTAACTTAATGATTTGATGACCAGATTGTTTTTCAACAAGGGCCTTGTAGGCCAAGAACTTGTTAAATACTTCGCTCTTAAGTTTTAGGAAGTAAACCCAAGTGCATCTGGAGTAGTCATCAATGAAAATTAAGAAATATTTGAAACCAGAAAAGAAAGAAGATGGAAGAGGGCCACACAAGTCACTATGCACACGCTCCAAGGAAACCGAGGCGTGCCAAGAGGCACATTTGTCAAAAATGTCCCGATGATGTTTTTCGAGTACACAACCGAAACAAACACCATCCTTGCAAGATACCAGCGAAAGACCAGTCACCATATTGTCTTTACATAGTTGTTGCAATGAGCGATAATTTAAGTGACCAAATCGCTCATGCCAAATTTTGCTCAAGTTATCACTATGATCAACAAAAACTAAAGGAAAAGGTGATGACCCAAAGTTGTTAAATTTGTAAAACCTGGTAATATCATAAACAGTTCCAGTAGCACGAAAATTTTGAGGATTGTTGAAATCCTTGATTACAACTTGGTGAGGTGTAAACGTCACAGTTTTACCTTCACCTAAATGAGTAATTTGATAGACTGATAACAAATTGCAGGAAATTTTTTGGAACACATAGTACATCATTGAAATGACCATTTTCTACTGGAACTGTTCTAGATCCTACAACACTTAGAGATCTATCATCACCAACAAATATTTGTTTGGTGTTACATTCATGCATAAAAGAAAAGATGGATTTATCCTTATCCATATGGTAAGATGCTCCAGAATCAATGAGTCATTCAATTGAAGTAGAATAAGAAGATGCAGTATAAGAGTAACCAGAAGCACAAAGTGCATGTCCATGAGAGGTAGATTCTGAAGATGAATCTAGGCTGATGTGGTGCTTCTTCATTACTGCTTCCAAGGCTGCCATCTTCTTAAAACACTTAGATTCATCATGATTATCTTTCCCACAAAAATTGCAATGACGCTCAGTCTTCTTTCCTTTTTGCTTGGATCCTTTGTCATTTTTTAAAGGAGGAGCTGACTGAGAGGGTTTGAGACCCTTGTTGTTTGGCTTATTATTGCGAAAATTATGTTTCTTGGGAGGGTTGGACTTTTCTTTCTGTTGGGACAATAAGGCTTTCCCAGATGTATCTACATTGTTAATTATTCCAAGATGAATGAGCTTATCTTGCTCTCTAATTAAGGAATCACAAAAGGATTCAAGGCTAGGCTCTTGATAGCTAGCTGTAGTCAAGGATTCTTTCATGGAATAGAATGTAGATACAAAAATAGAATATGCAGGTTCAAGTTTGGAAAGAATATGATAAATACATTGTTTGTCTTATTTCTTAATCTTTCATTCTGCACATAAGAGTCTAAGAGTTTTATACTTAGATAAATAGTCTTGAATGCATGAAAAATCATTTGGATTCAAGGAAATCAACTCATTCTCGAGTTGATGACCCTGAATTTCATTGTGTTTACCAAACACAGATTCCAACTTTTCCCAAGCTTTATCAGGTTCATCAATTTCAGATATGTGGAATCGCAAATCAATAGGGATTAACATCCCAATCAATCCATGAGCTTCATCACATCTGTTTGCCCATTTAATTTTCTTATCATCATCAGTGGGTTATGTTTCTTTCCCTGAGGTTATCCTAAAAAGTCCCATACTTCGTAGAACATCTTCCATACGAGATTTCCATGAGAAATAGTTAGAACTTGTAAGTATAATATCACAAGGGGAAGACATATTGTAAACTAATGGCTGAAAGAACAAAAACTAACTGTTTTGATGCAAAGAGTTTGAAAAAATATGTGGTTTAAAAAAAAACGGCACTGAAAACTTATTCTGGATGATGAAGTTATGCTTGATCAAAGAAAATGTTGAAGATGTCCCCAATAGTGACGTGGTAGATATTAACTTGACCAACTAAAAAAAGAAACCCCCTCTTCCCAAGATCAACCTTTGACAGTCACTTTACTATAAAGTTGCTTTGAAGTGAACCACTTTTGTAGAACAAGTGATGTTCACTTTTACAATAATGTGACTTTTAAATAGTGCGGCAATAAATAAAAAGACTTAAGTCACTCACTTTTATTTTATTTTATTTATGTGAGATGCACTTTTACAATAAAATAATTTGAAAATAGAAATTGCATGCACTAAAAAGTAGCTTAATAAGACTTGAACTCAAGACCTATTAAGTAATAAAACAACTTTGAACCAAGTGAGCTAAGTTAAAAAGGTACGTAAAATAATGGAAAGAGGAAGAGGTTTTTTTTTTTTTTTACTCTTCTCTCTCGTTCTCCGTGCTTTCTTTCTTTTCCTGCAAATCACAAAAAAATGAAACACAAAAACAAAAACAAAAAATTTCCACACAATGGGGTTAAATATTGGTTAACTTACCCAGAAAGTATACATTTTCAGGTTTTCTCGCTATTTCTGATTTGTCGTGATCGCACAAGGTGCACGGCAAAGAGCATACGTAGCCGAGAAGACAAGAAAAAAAAATGTCCCTTATTGTTTCTGATTCGCTGCGATCGCGCAAGGTGCAAAGAAAAGAGCATACGCAGTCAGGGAAGGCAACAGTATGAGACTGAAACAAAAAGGATCTAATAATGAGCTGATCAAATATGAGAGATTTACAAAAAACAAATCCGTCACTGTAACATTATACCTTCAGATTTACCGAAATGGGTGTTTCTGGAGCAAACGAAAATGGTTTTCGATGAAATGAAAACTATTTCTCAATGGAAACGGTGCTCCAGATGCAATGGAATAGCTCCCATAGGCCACAAATTCATAGAAAATATAGAACCAGAAACCATTTCAAAGTTTCGGCAACACCGATTCTAGATATTGATCAAAACCGAAAGCGGCTCTTCATAAAATCTTTGATACCATGTTCGGGTACACAGGGTACTCCCAAAAGACCAAACACCTTGAGCAACCACTTCACACAAATAGATCATAGATCAACACACCGATGTTTGTCACGTGGTTAAAATCCTCAAGAGGGAAACTGTTAAATTTTCATATGCTTAGCTAAGACATCAGTATTTCATTTCATATTCATAACAAAAGCATATAAACAGGATCACTGAAAGATAGACAAGCACAACCATACAAAAGGAACACAAGGATTTATCCTGGGAAAACCATAAAGCGAAAAACCCAGCAAAAGCTTCCTCAATATAGATACCCCCAAAAGATAAAAGATAAAAGATAAAACCAGCAAGGAGATCAAAGCCTGATCCTCCTCCTTCTCCAGCTACTTCTCTTCTCCACTAATGCGCTACACAAGTGAGACTGTGTGTGTCTCAAATGAGGAGCACCACACCTCTATTTATATTCATCTGTTCACTTGAATTAACTCATCCGACATGTAGGTTCGAGTTAATCATGTAGGCTCAAGTTACACATGTAGGCTCAAGTAACCACACTGGGGTGCTAATGACCCACCTTTACAAATAGAGGGGACAACCTCATGACTCTTATTAGTTTTTCCGAATAGAAGCATCAGGGTACAATATAATACAAGTGGTTCTCCTGGTAGGACCATCAGGGACCACAAAAGATACATATAGAATATTCTTCGAAGTTACAATATTTCAACACTCCCCCTTAACGAGAAGGGTATTCTACAACAACATCAACAACAACAATAGTAGGAGAGGACATCATCAACATCATCAGGGTAACACATCTATAAATCATTGGAAGCTTTTCAACATCATATAGTCTTCGTCTTCAAAATTTGACGACAGCAACTCTTTAATCAACATCAACATCTTTTGACCTTTTGATCAGCAACATCTTCAACACTTTGATTTTTCGATCAGCAACATCTTCAGCACTTAGACCTTTCAATCAGAAACAACATCTTCAGCACTTTGACCTTTCGATCAGCAACATCTTTAGCACTTTGACTTTTCAATCAGCAACATTTTCAGCAACATCTTCAACACTTTGACCTTTCGATCAGTAGCAACATCTTCAGCACTTTGACCTTTCAATCATCACCAATATCTTCATCATTTTGATCAGCAATATCTTCAGCACTTTGATCTTTCGATCAGCAACATCATCACATTCTAATTAGTAACATCATGATCAGCACCATCATCATACTTCAACTCTCGAACAGAATCATCATCATCATATTCTGATATTTTGATCAATATCTCGTCATCATACTTCATCATCATCATCACACTCTGATCTTTCGATCAGTACATCATCATCATCATACTCTTGATCATTCAATCAGTACATCATCATCATACTCTGATATTTTTATCAGTACATCATCATCATCATAAAAACATCATCATCATGAAAACATCAACATCATCAAAACATCATTATGATCAAAACATTCAACATCATCAACACATCAAAATATCATCATCATCACACTCTGATCTTTCAATCAGTACATCATCATCATCATCATAAAATCATTATCATCAAAACATCAACATCATCATCATCAAAACATCAACATGATCCTTCCTTTCCAAATTACGGGATCAACATGTATGTGGTACTCAGACGATCCTTCCTGTCAAAATTACGGGATTTAGGTCTTTACGGAGTTACTAACGATCCTTCCTTTCGGAATTACGGGATCAAGTCTTTACGGAGCTACTAACGATCCTTCATTTCGGAATTATGAGATTTAGGTGTTTACGGAGTTTCTAACGATCCTTCCTTTCAGAATTACGGGATCAACACATTTGTGGAACTCAGACAATCCTTCCTATTGGAATTATGGGATCAACACATATGTGGAACTCAGAAAATCCTTCCTGTTGGAATTACGAGATCAAGTCTTTATGGAGCTACCAACGATTCTTCCTTTCAGAATTACGGGACTTAGGTCTTTATGGAGTTACTAACGATCCTTCCTTTCGGAACTACGGGATCAACACATCTGTGGAACTCAGACAATCCTTCCTATTGGAATTACGGGATCAATTCAATGATCCTTCCTTTCGGAATTACGAGATTTAGGTCTTTACGGAGTTACTAACGATCCTTCCTTTCGGAATTACAGGATCAACACAGTTGTGGAACTCAGACAATCCTTCCTATTGGAATTACGGGATCAATTCTTTATGGAGCTACCAACGATCATTCCTTTCAGAATTATGGGATTTAGGTCTTTACCGAGTTACTAACGATCCTTCCTTTTGGAATTATGTGATCAACACATCTATGGAACTTAGACAATCCTTCCTATTGGAATTACGGGATCAATTCAATGATCCTTCCTTTCAGAATTATGGGATTTAGGTCTTTATAGAGTTACTAACGATCCTTCCTTTCGGAATTACGGGATCAACACAGTTGTGGAACTCAGACAATCCTTCCTATTGGAATTATGGGATCAACACACGTTCTCAAGTACCAAAGTCACCGGATCTATTCTGAACCAAGGTTCAAGGATGATACAATCCTACTACCTTCTCGATGACCGAAGTTCACCGGATCCGTTCTGAACCAAATTTCAAGGATGATACAATCCT